>SEYY01018503.1:0-12500 GCA_009176605.1 Armadillidium nasatum | reverse complement strand
TTTTATGATCATAAGAGGAACTGGAAACATTCTAAATGGTTTAGTGACATTGTAAGTTTTATTATTATTATTATTATTATTATTATTATTATTATTATTATTATTATTATTATTATTATTATTATTATTATTATTATTATTAATGTATTTGAAATATATATATATATATATATATATATATATATTATATATATATATATATATATATATATATATATATATATTAATCATCAGAGTTTAAAGTTTGCTATAAGGAATCGAACCCGGGCCCTATTGCACAAAAGCATAGAGTTTTACCACTTTAAACTCTGATGTTTAATGTATCTAAACTGCGAGAGAGTTACCAGACCTTAATTATTTACCTATCTGTTTAGTTTGAGAGAGGAAAGGGGGGGGTCGAGCCCGGGTCATTTGCCTCACGCTCAAGCGCGGTCGGGAGAAGTCCTTGGAGGTTGTTCTTGTGAATTATTATTCATAAGCCTCCTCTTTGGATTTCTCTTTTGAACCGCCAGTAGTGTAGTGGTAAAACTCTATGCTTTTGTGCTATATGGCTCGGGTTCGATTTCCCTACAGCAAATTTTAAACTCTGATGTTTAATGTATCTGATCTGCGAGAGAGTTAGCAGACCTTAATTATTTAACCTATATATATATATATATATATATATATATATATATATATATATATATATATATATATATATATATTATATATATATATATATATATATATATATATATATATATATATATACTATTTGTGCAATTTCAAAAATACACACATATATGCGTACATTTTAGATAGATAATACCCGTTTTGTTCATATCTAACATCGAATTTCAATCGGGTCAAAGGTAACTTGTACGAAGGTAAAAAGCCTGAACAAACAATGTAGCAATAAACAGTATGATCAACAATTGACCTTCCTATGAAGAAGCGTAAATTTTAACCTTTTTAACCCTTTTTTTTATCCCTTTTATAGAAATGTTGCAAAAGTTATAAAGAGAAGTTTTAATTTGATCTAATATTGGCTGATTAAGTGGGCGAATACAATATAATTCTGATAATAATAATAAAAATAATAATAATAATAATAATAATAATAATAATAATAATAATAATAATAATAAAAAATAAAGATAATAATAATAATATATATATATATATATATATATATATATATATATATATATATATATATATATATATATATATATATATATATATATATATATATATATATATATATATATATATATATATATATATATATATATATATATATATATATATATATATATATATTATATTATAAATTTAATTTAATTTATTTTATACTTGAACAATAAATTTCCATATTATTTCGCTACTTTTCTTTCATATTGTTTCAATAATTGATACGAAGAATCTCTAATTCTCACAATAATTACCGTTACTGATGATAAAAATTTTAATTGCTTCTCACGTCGAAGTCGACCTTCTCACTTGAACGATTAAAAATTCAATGTGAAATCTTCATACAGTCTTTCTTTCTCACTAATTTCCTTGAAATGAATTATTATCAATATTTTTTTCCAGTTTTTCATTCATTGCAACTGCATTTTACATCATGTCATAGAGCATTCCTATATATATATATATATATATATATATATATATATATATATATATATATATATATATATATATATATATATATATATATATATATATATATATATATATATATATATATATATATATATATATATATTACTAACAATTTAGAAAGTATTTGTGAGGGGAAATTTAAAGGGTGATGCAGATTTCATATGTAGAGTATTGGAAAAAATGAGCATAAGTCTGGGGTTTAAAAGTAACTGAAAAAAGATGAGATCGCTAAGAAAAATGAGTCACTCGAACCCTCCTTACAGAAAGGAGTATGGGACTAGAGTGCTTAAAAGGGTACTGTTCTTTTCAATAGTGATAATTTAAGGGAGTGATTAAATAAATTCTTGGCTAAAAGGAGACCGGGAGAAAGTCGGTAAGGACGGTAGAGACGATAAGTCGAAAAACCTAGACTTCATCTTTAAACACTTGGAACTATCCATTATATAATACAAGAAAGCAACTTTAGAGTTGTGAAGGGATCCTGAAAGGGCTTCAGAAGAACAAATTTCTAAGAGAAACGATGTTTTTCTTCTATGAAAGATCATGAGAAAGAGAACCATCAAGAATAAAAAGATCAGAGGAAGGTTCTAGTTCCGCAATTCAAAGATGATGCAGAATTATGGTAGATTAATTTGAGTATATAAATAAAAGTATTGAGTTTTTGAGGTATTGAAAATAACCATGTTTCTCGTCCCCATTTAGATAAAAAAAGAGAAAGTTCAGAGGTTAATTGTTCCAAACTCCTTCCTATAGCATCAGCTATGCAAGATTGAGTGGCTTTTTTCTAAATGAAAAGTTATTAAGAGCGGATAAGCGACGAAGAAACTTATAGATCATTGATAAAAAGTAGAAAGAGATTATAAGATAGAACAGAACAGAATCCTGAGGAACACCACTATTACTAGATATATATAGAGAATGAACGGAGGCTGTCGGCAGCAGCTGTTTTAGGGAAATTGGAAAGCAATTCAGAGAATTTTGGAAATCAAAGCTTTAAGCGAAATTCTATGGAAAGATTTATTTATGGTCAAAGCAAAGTAAAAGTTTCATAGAAATACAGAAGAGCAGAGGTTGGGCGGAAGGAAAAGATTGTCAGTCAAGCTTTCCTTGTAGAAACTATACTGACCATGTGAGATAAGATTAGAAAAATTAAAATATTTTAATACAAGATAATAAAAGTAAGAAATCATTCTCTGACAATATCACCAGAAACATACTTAGTTTCAAAATATTGTAGTTTGTGATAAGTCGATGTATATATGGCAAGCTCAAAGACTGGAAAAACTTCAGTGGGAAACCAGAACGCGTTGCAAATTTATAGAAACTACGAAATTTCGCTTTCTGGTAGTTTGTAAATTTTATATTACATATTGTTAAGTTAGTTAGAGATGTACAGATTAGCTCGCCGATACTTAGGATGGAAAAAAAACTTAGTAACAATTCGTTTCTGTCGTTACTAAAAAGATCATCGAGCGATCTCTGGCCGGCTTACATACCTAACGTAAATAAAACTTTGATACTCACACAGACAAAGCATTAAAAACTAATATATATAATTAATATAAATAATATATTAAATGTAACATAATTAAAAACTCCATTTCACAGAATTGTTAGTCTGCTGGAAATATTCTAGAGAACGAAACAAAACAAGGTTAGTGAGGAAGAAAATTGATAGAAAAGAAAATCTGAGGCAATATTGACAATAACAGATGACACACAATATTCTCCTATATGGATTCTAAGAAAAGGAATAGCAGTTACATAAAGTTGAAAAGTATGAATGTCACAAGCTAACTTCGAAAGACAGAGCTACACTGATATGGAAGTAGGGAATGAGACTTCAAATTATCCAGGATGTAAGAATTAAAAATAAACTACAATACTTTATGGAAAATACACATGAACACTGAAGCAATAATGATAATGGATCAGACCAGAGCAGCAGAGCCATGGACCAAAGCCGTTCAAGCCCCAAAGTTTAGTGAGGGGTCAGGTTCAAACACAAATTTCCTAGTTAACTAAAATATTATTCATATTTGTAATTGTAAATAATAGTGTAGTTGTAGCAAGTATTCTTTTTTATTATCCTTTATAAATTTCAATATCTAGAATTAATAATTAATGATGGAATCGAAGCCGTAGTAATGGTTATTTGAGGGTCTCAAAGTGCTTTTTGCTACAAACCAGAAAATTTTAGCAGCAGAGAAGTGAATTTCACCAAAATTATATTTAGTAATAAAAACAGTTCTATCACGAGTCCGAACTAAGAAAAAATTAACAAGTGAAATTAAAAATGAAATTTTCTACTGACGATAAACAAGTCTTTTTGTCTTAATACGTATTTAAAAAATATAGGAATGTAGGTAGCTATGGAAAGAAATGGTTAAAGGAATGTACCCCTCCAGTCAACTATCAAAACCCCTAGCATTTTCACGGGTAGCAGCAGCATTTAGATTTCCGTTACCCTTTAACTGCCGTTAAAGGAATTGTTTCGACTCTCACATCTCCAATCAACGATTAAAGTCCTAAACATTTTCAGTGCTGCAGAGCCTACATCTCTGCTTTCCATTAGTCCTCTCAAGGAAAGCAAACCAACAAAATGTCAATTTTTTGGAGAACAAGAAACCTTTAAAGTCAGTCTTTTAACTCCTATGTGATTAGGGACCAACCGGGGTTGGAATTTTGCTGGCCGGGGCTGCCTAAAATTTGTAAAGAAGTCAAAAGAGCTAAAATTTTAGGTAAAATTAGATAATTTTAATTGAGATTAATTTAATTATAAGAAACTAATAAAAATCGTAAATTTCGGATATAAAAACTGAGGCATGGTTAGGTAGTATTGGTATTATAACCACCAAATGCAATGACCACTAGTTGCATTAGATTTAAATTTAAAAATAGGTACAGATCAATTGGGGAAAGAGCCGATTCGAATGAGTTTGTTAGTTAACAGGGAATATAAGACTAGTTTGTTCGCATATCTATTAATAAAAGAAAAAACACTTTAATAAGAGTTACAGCATCGAATACTTTAAATTTAAATCAATACTCAGAATAATTCAAGATTAAAAAATTTACGAATTCTCTTTTTACCGTGAGAATGAATTTCAATATGAAATGTATTTAAAAAATATTCGTTAAAAGAAGCTATTACTTAAAATAGAAAAATTTCCCCATTAATAAGAACCTATAAATGTAAAACGATACTTTTTAAAGTTATACAAGAAATTAAAAGAAATATTTCAAAAAAACAGTTAACAAATATTAAAATCTCAAAGTCAAAAATTTTAATTTCCTTTAAAACTTATCCTCCTAGGAGGAGGTCAGATTTTGAAAAAGATCTTGCCAGAAATGCTATTTTGAAAAGGTTATTATACAGACGCAGTTGTATCATGTTACATAGCTTATTTCTTTCTCCCTCTACAACCAAAGTTCGAAGGAACAATGAAACAGTTACTCTTTTTGAGGTGTAATTATGTAATTTATAAAACGTCCATTTCAAATACAAATTCCAATAATATATATATATATATATATATATATATATATATATATATATATATATATATATATATATATATATATATATATATATATATATATATATATATATATATATATATATATATATATATATATATATATATATATATATATATTATATATATATATATATATATATATATATATATATATATATATTATATTATATATATTATATATATATATATATATATATATTTATATATTATATATATATTATATATTTTTATTTTTATCATTTAATTATCAAAAAAGTTTAGAGAATCTAACTTTGAGAAGTAACATCTTTTTACTCCAATAGCAAATACTTATTAAAATTTCTTTCAACACGTATAGAAATAATAAGCTTCAAGTTTCACCACCTCAATATATTCCTTTTATTAAAAAAAATATTTGTAAAATAACAAAGATAGGAAATGCATTTTTCTTGAATGCCTCTAAAATCGGCATTCGATGTCAATGAAAACCTTAACCAACTAAGTTATACAATAAGGTAAAATATAAAATTAACTTATTAAAAATTATTCAATACAAAAAGAGAACCGCATTTTTTCTTCAATACTTCAACTCGGGACGTTCTACACGTCACTGAAATCCTAACCCAACTATCCTATAAAAACATGTATAAATAAACTACCAAACAAATACTCAGTATATATATACTATACAAAGAAACTTACTCTCATAATATATATATATATAATATATATATATATATATATTATATATATATATATATATATATATATATATATATATATATATATATATATATATATATATATATATATATATATATATATATATATATATATATATATATATATATATATATATATATATATATATATATATATATATTATATATATATTTAACTTCCTGGAAGGCTATATATATATCCATAAGGTATACTAACAATTAAAAACCTGAAGTTATTGTTATAGTCACTCATCATTTTGTATAAGACTATAATAAATGAAAATAAAGTAGAAAAAAAGACCCTTAATGACTAAACTTTGAACCTTGTAGAATCTTCGCACACAAACAATTTTTTGCAATTGTTCTTAAAATGTTGTTAATGTTAGTCACCGGTGACATGATCCTCGAATCCGTCTGATTCACTGACAAGAGCTCGTTCCAGGATTACTTTACCTTCTTTGTATCTGCGAATCAATTTAAAATATTTCAATTTAAAAAATAATTCTGATTAACTTGTAAATTTTTTTCTAAGGTTTTACAATTTTTAAACAAAACTTTTTTTTTTTTTTGATGGAAGAGTTTTGTAATATAATAATTAAATATGCTTACAAGAAAAATATTTCCTAACATAACGCTGCATTTTAATACCTCAGTTTTAACCTAATTATTACTTACAATAACATGTAAAATATAAAATAAATAAGAAAAATACTTTAAAGAACATTTCCTTTTATACCTCTATTTTCAATATTAAATAAATTTAACTTTTTTTTTGTCCACGTTACCAACATATCGATTCTTTTTAAAGGATTTTCATTAATTTCCGAATCTACAAGTTCAATAAAAACCATCATGACACGCACTAAAATTGGACAAGATTATGTGGTAAGACAATTATTGATTATTACTACTATTAAACCTTATAATATTATCATAAAAATTATAAGAGTATCTGAACACAATAAGAGAAAGTGTATTCCAATCTTTCGTTTTTCATACATGACGTCTCTTTACTTCAAAAATGAAGAAAAAAGTTGAAGCTTTAAGTTTTTCATTTTATCATGCAATAAAGAATCCTCTTTAAATTCAGTCTACATATCTCTTTTCTTTACTTAGCCGTTTTAACTCATAACGCATTTTAACAACAAAAAAATTATGATTCACTCAAAATACTTAAAAATTAAATATTTAACTTCTTAAACAGCTTTATAATTTTACACTACTACTACTACTAATAATAATAATAATAATAATAATAATAATAAAGTTCATCCAACTGAGAGAACAGTTACCACCTTCCGAATCTATAAAATATTCAAAGATAGCAATTAAGGCTAGATTCAGGCTAGGAATATGGTCTAACTACTCTCGTGAAACAAAGTTTCAAAACAAAATAAGAACTTTATCTCAAACATGAAAAATCAAATTAAAGAACACTTTCACCTCACTGCTTACATCCATTCAAACTATGCATTTAAATTCTTCCCCAAAATATGCCCTGCGAATGTCTTCTTAATATACCACTACTGTAAATTCCACCTAATTCTGGTAAAAAGACGCTTTGGTATTCTACTCTTCTACTATAAATGCCATTTCTTCAGGAGGAAAATAATCACTAAAGTGAAAATTAATAGAGTAAATAGTCTGATTGGTGAAGTCAATTTCAACTGTTTGAAAGTATTTAATTTGAGAACGTTCTTAATAATGATGTAATTATTTATTGCTTTACCATTATTTCTTTGTCAACCTTAAACGTTTTTAAAGATATATTTAACCATTAAATTCTAACTTATTAAATTAAAAGAATTCATATTTCGTCTTCTTGAAGCTTAGTCATGGTTGCGGAATCGTTTATAAGAATTAAACGCCAAAGTTCTGAATCCAATTCAAAATTCATTTCGGTTCCAATTATCACTTATTTAGAATCATGCAACATCCAAACTCGATTTCAAGACTGGTTTCAAAAAGCCTTTCAAACAAGACTCCAACTCAAGCTTCAATCAAAATGCAACGATCAACTAATAATAGTTAAATATCTCAAATTGTAAGTTTTTATAATTTATTAAATATTTAGTATAATGAATTCTAATTTATTCTAATAAATTAAAAAAAACAACCTTTGGGGGTTTATAAATAGTTCTTATGAAATGTAAATGTGCTCTTTTACTCCATTCAAATAATAATAATAATAATAAAAATAATAATAATAATGATAATAATAAAAATAATAATAATAATAATAAAATAATAATAATAAAAAAACAACTCATTGAGAAATCACCAATAACTATAATTTGTAAAGAATAAATACATGTATGAAAATTAATAGCTATCTGATGACTACTTTACAATTTTAAAAACTGAAAAAAAAAACTTTTTAAAAAAAGATTTTAAAATAGATTTTTAAGAATGAAACAATGCAAGTGGCTCTAAGACCAACAGGTCTTTGCAATTTGTAGTTTACTTCTTTTCTTAATATTAAAAAGAAAAGTATGTGATAAAAAAAAATCCATTTTCCACCAACAACCTACCGCTGAGTTTCTTCAGTAGCAAATTCATATATCCAGCCCAACTTGGTACTACAATTTTTACAGGATACGTCTCTTACCATATGCCTTCCAGTCAACATTACTCGGTCTTGAACTTCGCTGTTAAATAATAATAATAATAATAATAATAATAATAATAATAATAATAATAATAATAATAATAATAATAATAATATAATAATAATAATAATAATAATAATAATATAATAATAATATAATAATATATATAAAATAATAATAATAATAATAATATAATAATAAAAATAATAAAATAAATAATAATAATAATAATAATAATAATATAATAATATAATAATAATATAATAATATAATATAATAATAATAATATAATAATAATAATATAATAATAATAATAATATAATAATATAATAATATAATAATAATATAATTATAATTAATAATAATAATAATATAATAAATAATATAATATAATAATAATATATATAATAATAATAATAATAATAATAATAATAATAATAATAATAATAATAATAATAATAATAATAATAATAATAATAATAATAATAATAATAATAATAATAATAATAATAATAATAATAAAAATTCAAAATATTAAGATCTATTAATAATAATTTATAAAGGAAGTGAATAATAAAGTAGTTCTTAATCTTTAAGGAGGTAAACTACAGATATGCTTCAATCAATTACATTTCAAAGATATTAAGGCAAAATAAACATTCAGGACTCTTTTTGCATTACTTTGGCAGATAAAATAAGCCTGTATATTATTATTATTATTATTAAAAGAGAGAAACAACATAACTGAGCTATAATTTAATTACATATTCAAAGAATTAAAGAGTCAAATGATATGAAACAAACCTAATGTCACCTGAGGAATAATTCGAAAGTACAATTTAGCCTCTTGGGGGGGGGGGGAAACAGATGAATCATTATAAATACTTGAACTCTGATAAGCAAACTGGTATAGCTGTTAAAGTCTGTTACGATTATTATAGGAGAGATGTGCGAACTGTAACCTTCATATCAGAATTTCATTCTTACATGTACTCTACAGGTAAAATCTGGAACACTTCTATCTTCCCAACTATATCTGACTTGCACATTTTCATAAGCCATGTATCGGCATGTATATTATTATTATTAAAAATAAATTAATCTGATTATGGAACTAGTTTAAGATAACTGATGAATTTAGTACTGAATTATAGGCTTTTCCTAAATAACATTTTTTTTTTTTAAAAATTTAAAAGTAGTTTGGAGTCTGTTAGTTTAGTTCACAATTATTTTGACTTTTGAATTATAAAAATGAATGAAGTCCGCCCAAGCTGCTACTTTATTGGTGGAAAAAGAGGAAGTTATTAGTAGTTAGTAGTTGACAATCTCTAGTAGGACTTATTAGTAGTTCCACACAAATGAAATATTTTACAACCAAAGGAACAGAAAAAATAAATGATAAAGGCATGGGGTTTGAAAGTTCAGCTCACAGTTATTTTGGCCCTTGGATTAGCAAGATGATTGACGAGAGTCCCTGCTGCTACTTTATTGGTGGAAAAATAGAAAATAAGAGGTGTAGGTTGGACAATCAATGTAGGACTTGTTAGTGGATAACTGTTTCATATGCTTTTTCTTGCAAGACAAGCAGCCCCTACATAAATTAAATATTTTACTTTCAATACAAACAAGAAATATTAAATGTTGAAAGAATACTTAGCAGTTAAGAAAAAAAAATTGGATGTAAAGAAATTTAATGATAAAACAAGGAAAGAAAAAACTTTAATAATGAGGAACATTTATAATCTATATAACTTTAAAACACCAATTGAAATAGGCAGTTTTAATATTTAGTTTCAGATATATATATATATATATATATATATATATATATATATATATATATATATATATATATATATATATATATAAATATATATATATATATATATATATATATATATATAATATATATATATATATATATATATATATATATATATATATATATATATATATATATATATATATATAATATATATAATGGACTGTACCTGTAAGTGAGATTGACTACTCTATTGAAGAGAAATGCTCTTCCAGTTGCACCCGTGAATCTTGTTGAGATAAGTTCTTTTCTATTTGTTAAGTTTGTGTAGCACTGAGCACATGAGTACATTTTAACTCCACCCATATGCTCTAAAAATATTCTTCCCATTCTGAAAGTCACAATTTTATTTACTGTGCTTTTAAATAAAATCTGAAAATAAAAAAATATAAAAATTTTGCTAAGATACAGGCTAGCACCAAATACAAAATGATAGAACCGAAAATTAAATGAAATGTAAAATCTAATTATGGTATTTCCTTATTCAATTAAGTAATAATTCAACATCACTACTCGATACAGTCTAAAATACAAGTATAGAATGAATTTATTCAAAATGTGAATGTTCCAAACTATGACAAAATTCAGTAAATAAAACATGTCACCATATAACATAACAGTTATACTTCTATTGTCATTTCAAACAATAGAATCTATACAACAACAACCTCACTTACCCTTCTCTTTTCAAACTTTATAAAATGATTATACTACAGGTGTACCAGAATTCCAGACAGAATTTTCAATTTTTTTCCAGTTTCGGTACCA
Source organism: Armadillidium nasatum (assembly GCA_009176605.1). Lineage (NCBI taxonomy): Eukaryota > Metazoa > Arthropoda > Malacostraca > Isopoda > Armadillidiidae > Armadillidium > Armadillidium nasatum. The sequence continues at coordinate 1,408 of SEYY01018503.1, read as the reverse complement.
GCCAGAACCGGAATTACCTAATCTACTTCTGAGAAAAGAATTTGCTGAAAGGATTTTATTTTACTTAACCCATAGCCCATCTTTTAACAAAATATAAAAGTAGCCTTGTGTAGCATTCACATTCATATTACATACTTATTATTTAAATAAAGTTTACTCAAATACCTCAAAATATAGGATAATTAGATTATCTTTAAATTCAAATTTAAATTCCAAATTATATATATTATATATATATATATTATATATATATATATATATATATATATTATATATATATATATATATATATATATATATATATATATATATATATATATATATATTATATATTATTGCTGAAGAGGGTGAGATAATGGAAATCAGAAATCACATAGGACAAACTGAACCACATATAAATAAGATGACTTCATTCAGGTTGTCGTTTCAAAACATTACAAAGAAGGCAACTGAAGTTTCTTCCTTCCTCAACAATGTACTTATATGAGGTTAGCTTCTCTGTTAAGAACATGAAAAGCAAGAAGTTTAATGCTTAAGATACTGGAGGAAGACTTGAGGACATGGCCATCATCATTCAACCTCAGACAAGAAAACTCAAGAGGCAATAACATTTACAAGCTTTTCACTGATATTTTTATGTAATCAAAGGCTTTTATTTTTACTCATGTTTGTATTTGAATGGAAAGTATATCTGAAAATTTCATCTTTAAATGAATGGCATTTTTTCAATAACATCTTGATTTAATGTGTAAAAATAATAATATGCACAAGACTTTCAAAATCTTTTGAAAATTATGATTAACAATATACTTTTTAATAATAAATTTAATAAGAAAATTCTTAGTTTGACTTATGAACCTATTATCAATCTCTTTTAAATGACTGGCTGTGAGATAAAAAGGTTGAAGATCAATGGAGTATTGTGTATTTTATGAATTACCATAAAAATAATTAGATTCAGCACCTGTGTTTATTTTGAATTTCTTACATTTTATAAATGATATTTTTGACAATACTTTTGGTAACTGCAGTGTTGGGTGGTTTGGTTTTCCATGCTTACTTGACACATTTGTCTATAATTTAGCTTAATAAATTTCATGTATTATATGGTTTAGTTAACTATTTGTAGGATAAAAATTAAATTTAAGACTAGCTTTCTAAATGGAACTAATTTTCTTCCAACTATCGACTTATAGCTCTCCCTTGTGTTCTATCTGAAATTCTTGAAACCCTCATCAAATCTCATTTCCTGGATTATTTGGAGTCTCATTCCCTTCTTTCAGATCATCAGTATGGCTTTTGACACTCAACATCAACTGATGACATACTTTTCTATCTCAATGATTTATGGTCTTCTGCCCTTAGGGACTTTGAGGCTTCTAACTGTCTCTATTTTCCTATTTTCCAA
>SEYY01018502.1:125000-127500 GCA_009176605.1 Armadillidium nasatum | reverse complement strand
TTCTCATTCTTTCTTTTACATTTAATTCATAAATAAAAATTTGTCTTTTTTATTTTCTTAATAACGAATAAATGACGTGATAATTTTAATCTATGAAGCACTTTAAGCTATTTTAATTTGTTGTAATACTGAGGCAGGAATTAATATTAAATACCTATTTATGTCACAAAACTAATGAAGAAATAAGATTTATAGAAATAAGAGTTTTTACATTGCATTTATGCACGTAAAAGTCTATTCAAAGTTTACTTAACAATTATTAGATAAATTAGGTAAATTTTGGTCTATTTATGTTTTGCATGTTGATAAATTTTTGTACAGATATAATATTTTGTAGAAAAACTTAAAAATTAGAAGGATACAGGCATATGTCAATAAAAAATCATTATATAATAATAATAATAATAATAATAATAATAATAATAATAATAATAATAATAATAATAATAATAATAATAATAATAATAATAATTACGTCAACAACAAAAGCTATGGTAATACATTTTAAAATATTTCTTCTGTTTCATGAAAATTATTAAATTTTAGATACATCCTCTCTCACTCTCTCTCTCTCTCTCTCTCTCTCTCTCTCTATATATATATATATATATATATATATATATATATATATATATATATATATATATATATATATATATATATATATATATATATATATATATATATATATATATATATATATAATATATTTTTTTAAAGAAAAATAAATTAAAATATATTTATAAAATTCTAAAATAAAAATTACACAAATATGAATAAATTTTTAAATGGAGTTTTTTGTATTTTAATTTTCTCTCAAATTTTATAAAAATAATTCTAAAAATTCAAATGCAGATATTTCTATTTGAAAGTGAAAGTGAAAAATAAATATTAAATTCTAATAATAATGATAAAAAATTTCTATATGAGTGTACACAACACAAACACACACACACACACACACACACATATATATATATATATATATATATATATAATATAATATAATATAATATATATATATATATATATATATATATATATATATATATATATATATATTGTAGGAACATCATTTTTGAACACTGCTGGCCTACTAGGCACCAATAATAATGAGATAATTGATGATATCGTGATGCCAGACGGTTCTCGATGGCGCCCATCCCAAAATATAAAGGAATTCGTTGACTCTTGGATAATCGGGGACGAAATGTGTGTGTCTGAAGAGATGGTGACGTCATTGGAAGCATCTCCTACGTCATCAATATGTGAAGATCTCTTTGAATCAAAATCTTCGCCTTTTAAATATTGCTTTTATCATGTAATTAATTTAGTAATTTTTTGATTTTCAGATTTTAAGGGAAAATTTAATGTAATTCTCTCTCTCTCTCTCTCTCTCTCTCTCTCTCTCTCTCTCTCTCTCTCTCTCTCTCTCTCTCTCTCTCTCTCTCTCTATATATATATATATATATATATATATATATATATATATATATATATATATATATATATATATATATATATATATATATATATATATATATATATCTTTTGGTGGGCAAAGGCCAGAGGTAAACTAATTTCAACCAGAGTTTGAATTAAAAATACTATTTGGAATAAATCTGAGATGAGTTATTGTTGTTGCGATTTCATTCTCTTATCATGGAGTCCTAAGGTGGTACTAGTGATACTAGATATATTCAAACCTGAAAGTTGTTGAGTTCAAATGATACTCTTAAATTTATTTCATAAATAAAAATAAAATTTCAAAAGTAAGATACAAGTGCAACAAATGAGGTAAATTTACAATGCTTGAGTAATGCAGTGAAAAAATGCTGGGTATATGTATATTTGTGTACATATGTGTGTATATGGCAAGCCAACTAATATAAATTTTATGAGTAGGAATGCATAATTGGAACCCTCATAATGGAATAATTGTGTGGCAATGAAATAAGTGATGGAGTGAGAAAAATGAATGTGAAATTGCTACACTTCCTACACTAAGTTTTAGTGATATAAAGGGTAAGAGCCATACTGGTTTTACTTGCAATGTCACTTTCCAACACAAACCATCCGAACGATAAAATTTCTAAAAAGTATTTGTAGAATCTAATAGTTCCTTCTGTTGGACATTTGGATCTTACTTGTGGGAATGTAAAGTTTAGAAAGGATATTTTTTTCGTACCTTAAAAAGCAAAGAGAGAACCAATTTGAGTTTGGTCCTCGTCAATTTTGCAGGATGTGGTCAAGACATAATCAATCTTTATTTGTTTGAGAGAACTTTGAGAGCAGGTGTTTAGATAAGTATAAGACTAGAACTTAAAGTTCGTTAGAAGGTAAAAAAAATTTGTGCTAGAAGTCAGTCAAAAAGTAATGAATGAAACAAAGATAATAAAATTAAATCATTAAAAAATGTTTACATTAGTTTGTGTGTGGTTTGGTGTGTGTGTATGTGTATGTAAGTGATTATTAGGACCATGATGTTAATAAAAATACA
>SEYY01018502.1:110000-115000 GCA_009176605.1 Armadillidium nasatum | reverse complement strand
TATATATTGATCAATACGAAAGGCTACGATTCAAGCACAGCTTATACTCTGAAAGACTACAAGAAGAAGAAAATGGGAGACGTGGCTCTCAAGAATCAAATAATCCCTCCAAAGAGAGATCTAGACATGTGTCTTCCCCTCGCTCTTGAAACAAAAGGTAAGAAAAGATTAGAAATTAATCTTTCTGTATGTTATTGCAGCCCAAGTTACATTCTGCACTTCCCCTTTCATTCTAATTTATTTTTCTTTTATTTACCTTCCTTTGGTCATCTGACTAACTTTCTCTCTCACTCCCAGGAGATGTGTCTGGGGGAGCGAAGATTTATGAGTAATTTTTTCATTTAGATAAGTAATGAAGACGTTGTTTTAAACTTGATTAAGGGATGGAGTGTGTGATTGAGTAACATTACCAATGGTGTGTGAAGAACGAAGTGTCTACAAGAGAAGCTACAGTGACAAAACCGTAGTGTGATTGACTTATGTACTTGAAGGAGATGTGAAGATCCATACTTGTCGTAAGAGCAGCATATTTTCTTAAAATGTCTCCATCCTCGAATGTTGCCTTTTTTTATTTATTTATTTAAATTGCAGTGGGGAAAGTAAGCTAAATATACTTTCTTTGTGAATGAACCTTGAAAAGGATGAAACATTGAACAATAAAGTGTAGTGGAATGCTCTAGCTTATTTTAAAATTCATTTGCTTAATGGGAATATTCCACCTATAGGAAGATGACTTAGTCTTCCACACACACATACACACACACATTCACACTCACACATGCACACACTCACACATGCACACTCTCACACACGCACACACATATGTATATATATATATATATATATATATATATATATATATATATATATATATATATATATATATATATATATATATATATATATATATATATATATATTATTATTATTATAAATAACATTATAAATAGGTGTGCTTCCATTAAGCTTAATTTTATGCAAAAACAGTAAATCAAAGAAAAGATGCAACATAAATTAGTTTAATTAAATAGTTATAAATTACATATTAAAATTATATTAATTACAATTTCGACGCTTCAATTTACCCTTAAATCATTTTTCAGAATGAAAGATATAATAATAATAAATAAAAATTATAAACATGATATACACTAAACTACCTAACAATAAATACAACAATGAGACAGTAAAAAATAATAAATATAAATCTAGTTTCAATTCAAGATTTATATTTATTAGTTTTTTTAAAGGCGCAATAGAGCTTGGGATGTTCGAAAAATTCGAAACGTCTAATTTTTAATTAATATAATTTTAATTTGTAATTTATAACTATTTAATTAAACTAATTTATGTTGCATCTTTGCTTTACTGTTTTTGCTATATATATATATATATATATATATATATATATATATATATATATATATATATATATATATATATATATATATATATATATATATATATATATATATATTAAACGAAAGTATTTAACAGTTAAGCAATAGAGAGTAAATGTGGAGAGTGTTTTACCTTAAATATTTGATGGAAGAGGGCAAAACCTTAACTGAACATTTATATATATGCAAGAACACTTTAAGTAAAAGATTGAAAACGTTTTGAAGGAAACTTCTGTTTTATTGAAGAGCAAAAAGGACGAAGAATTTAGAGCAGGAGTTCAAATGGTTGTCCATATCCAATTTAAAATTCCATTTGCAATGCAAGGGTATTTTTGATCTTTTCGATTGAACATCTTCTTCACCTTCTTTGAATACATTTTTATGTAGGTTTGTGTATCAAACCAAAATGGCTACTAAACATGATGCAGAAAAGTGTTCTAAGTGAAAAATTTGCATTAAGGTTTATATAGTGCAACATTATTGTTATTTATTAAAGTCTCAAAACAAACACTTTAATAAAGTACTATATTTAGCGTCCAATTCATTTAAAACTCTTTCGAAAATACAAGCACGTCCTTTGCTGTGAATCGTAAACCTTTAGTCACGTATAAGTAATCGGATTTATTCTCAATTTTAAACATTTTAATTCCATATCCGCTTAAGGAATTAATATCTTGTTCAATTAATAGTTCAGGAAAGAGTATTCAAGTACTTCCCATATATATATATATATATATATATATATATATATATATATATATATATATATATATATATATATATATATATATATATATATATATATATATATATATATATATATATATATATATATATATATATATATATATATATATATATATATATATATATATATATATATATATATATATATATATATATATATATATATATATATATATATATATATATATATATATATATATATATATATATATATATATATATATATATATATATATATATATATATATATATATATATATATATATATATATATATATATATATATATATATATATATATATATATATATATATATATATATATATATATATATATATATATATATATATATATATATATATATATATATATATATATATATATATATATATATATATATATATATATATATATATATATATATATATATATATATATATATATATATATATATATATATATATATATATATATATATATATATATATATATATATATATATATATATTTATAACGAAAGTATTTAACAGTTAAGCAAGAGAGAGTAAATTGCCAAATGTAAATATTGCCAAGTTTGTGTTAAATTACAATTTTAAGTTCTAAGTAGTACGAAAAATCAGGATTTAATATTTTCTTCATATTGTAATTTGGTTTTTTGAATTGGTCAATTTTGCCAGTACACTCACGATAATATATATATATATATATATATATATATATATATATATATATATATATATATATATATATATATATATATATATATATATATATATATATATATATATATATATATATATATATATATATATATATATATATATATATATATATATATATATATATATATATATATATATATATATATATATATATATATATATATATATATATATATATATATATTATATATATATATATATATATATATATATATAATAATAATTTAAACTAAAAAATAAAAAAATTATCTTGACGTGAAGAAAAATAGCTAAAGCTTGCATAAATTATGAATAATAGTCTCAAATATTTTAATTGAAAATTAATTATCATTTCTAACAGATATGACTCAAAATTTTTAAATACTTCTAACTTTTATTTCACATTTTTACTTTTACATTTCTTGTTTCTTTTTACTTTCATACTTTTTCTTTTATTTCACATTTTTACTTACTTTTTTTTTTAAATTTTTTTTTTATTATTATTATTAATTTCCTTTGGGAATTTCTCTCTTGCTTCTATTAAATAAAAATTCGTGAATATTTGCGCAATTACGACTTTGCAAAGGATTATTCAAATGAAAAGGTGGAACGAGCTTAAAAATCCTTTTGCAATACCGAAAAGGCTTCTTTGCATGTATTTTTTAATCCGGGTCTCGTTGCTCTAGTTTGTATTTTGCAAACGTAAAAGAATATTTTTATGTATGAATAAGTTTGAAGAAGGATGGACAAATTTGTGTTCCTTGGAAATGTATGTATGTATGTATGTATGTATGTATGTATGTATGTATGTATGTATGTATGTATGTATGTATGTATGATATGAAAAAATATGACATTGTTTAAATTTTCCCATTTTTGAATTTGAACACATTCCTGAATTTGTAGAGAAATTGCAATCATTGTGAGATACAATCTTTTACAAAGAGTGATTTTAAATAAAGGAGAAAATTATAATTAAAAATTTTAATTACAATAAAATTGAAAATTAGATTGTTCAATGACACAACAGATTTTATATACTATAAGATTTTTGAGTTATTAAATAAATTATCAGAGTATTCAAAGGTAGTGTTAGATAAAATGATGAATTAACTGTTTAAGAAACCTGAAGAGAAAAATGTAATAGCTGAAAAAAAATTGTAAGAGGAAATATATTAGTAAAAGTGAAAGTATGAATATCCTAATATCAAAACTGGAATATGATATTTCCATTTCTAGAAACAGAAAAAGTTTGAGAAGTCTTTGAAAATTTTAAAATATAATTTAAGAAAATTTAAAAATAAATTTAAAAATTATATTAATATATATATATATATATATATATATATATATATATATATATATATATATATATATATATATATATATATATATTATATATATATATATATATATATATATATATATATATATATATATATATATATATATATATATATATATATATATATATATATATATATATATATATATATATATATATATATATATATATATATATATATATATATATATATATATATATATATATATATATATATATAATAAAAACTCTAAGTTTGAATTTTCATAATATTTTCAAAGCACTTAATTTATTAATATAATAATAATTTAGGCATGGTTCTCACATCTGAATTCTTAAATGAATCGAAAAAGAAAGTCGAGCGATTTGGTCTAATTTCTGGAAGAAGAGCTGGACAGAATACGAAAACAGACAGTGATCAAAGATGTCTTTGTTTGTCAACACAAGAAGTCACACCTCTTCTACGCTGTGATAAGTGGGACCATGGGGATTTCTCTGTTTTGGTAACTATTTTACATATGTGCTGTATATATATATATATATATATATATATATATATATATATATATATATATATATATATATATATATATATATATATATATATATATATATGAATATATAAGCAGTATTTAATAGAAAATTATCATATTTTTTACATTACTTTATTTAATTATTTTTATTTTATTTTTTAGGAAACCTATGGATTAAATTTGCGTCAAAATTCACAAGTTTTTGATGATATAGAAGATGATAAGAGAAAGGACTTTTATATAGATAACAGAAATTAAATACACGTACATATATATATATAAAACCCTAATTTTA
>SEYY01018502.1:87500-92500 GCA_009176605.1 Armadillidium nasatum | reverse complement strand
GAGCCCTTCTCAGTGGAGGAGGTATGCGACGAGAGAGTTCAGAAGAGCAGTGTCCATTGTAATAGCGATAGTATAGAGAGAGTGACGCAACAATTCGACGGGCAGAAAGAGATTGAAGAGAGTTAGTAAGAGCAGGAGAGTTGATGAGACGAAATGCCCTAGACTCCACCTTCTCTAGGAGAGCTGTATGTGTGGAACCACCCCAGATATGGGAAGCATACTCCATACAGGGGCGAACAACACCCCTATACAGAGCAAGCAACTGGGGTGGAGTAAAGAAATACTGAAGGCGCCTCAGAACACCCAACCTCTTAGAAGCTTGTTTAGAAAGAGAAGTAATGTGATCTTTCCAAGAAAGATCACGAGAAAAAGGAAACACCGAGAATATTAAGAACAGATGAAGGTTTGAGTTGAGTGTTTTCGAAGAAGATATCATAGTTGTGTGGAAGATTGTGTCGAGTAGAGAGATGGAGGAATTGAGTTTTTGAGGCATTGAAAACAACCATGTTTTCTCTCTGCCCCAATTTGAAATACGAGAATAGATCAGAGGTCAGTTGCTCCAAGGCAACCCTTCCTTGCGTCTAGTAACTGTTGTTGAGAGGGGCGCCTTTCAAATTTAAAAGAGTAATGAAGGGTGGAGTCATCAGCATAGGAGTGGATAGGAGATGAAGTAACAGAGAGAAGATCATTAATGAAAAGTAGAAAAAGTGTTGGGGATAGGACAGATCCTTGAGGAACACCACTATTAATAGATTTAAAGGAAGAACGGTGGCCGTCTACAACAGCTGCTATAGAACGACCGGAAAGGAAATTCAGAGAGAAGGTCACAGAGAGAAGGATAGATTCCGAAAGAGGGAAGTTTGGAAATCAAAGCTTTGTGCCAGACTCTATCGAAAGCTTTCGATATGTCCTAGCGCAACAGCAAAAGATTCACCGAAATGCCGAAGAGCGGAGGACCAAGAGTCAGAGAGAAGGGAAAGAAGATCACCAGTAGAGCGTTTCTTACGAAAGCCATACTGGCGATCAGAGATAAGATTAGAAGAAATTGAGATGTTTTCCAAATCTTCCTGTTAAGGATAGATTCGAAAACTTTAGAAAGAACGGAGGTTAAAGAAATTGGACGATAGTTAGAGGGCTGAGAGGGGTCCCCCTTCTTCGGCACAGGCTGAATGAGCGCACGTTTCCAGCAAGAAGGGAAGGTTGAAGTAGAAAGACAATAGACGAAATAGTTTACCAAGGCAGGGTGCAAGCTCGGAAGCACAAGTTTTGAGAACCACAGGAGGAATACCATCAGGACCGTACGCCTTCTTAGTGTTAAGCTCAGAGAGAGCAGAAATAACATCTTTAGAAGAAATTATAATTTTAGGCATAAATGAGTTGGAGGGGGTTGAAGGAGGAGGAATAGCTCCGGAATCGTCTAAGGTTGAATTAGAGGCAAAAGTTTGAGCGAAGAGTTCAGCTTTAGAGGAAGGCAAAACGGCAGTTGTACCGTCAGAAGATACTAAAGGAGGGAAAGAGGAAGAAGCAAAGTTAGAGTTGACATTTTTTGCAAAATGCCAGAAAGGGCGTGAGGAAGAGGAAGCCAGAAAGATTATTGCATTTTTGAGCGGAGAAAAGAGTTTTTAGTATTACGAAGAATAGATTTTGCACGATTCCGGGATGAAATATAAGATGCATGAGTTTCTGGAGTTTGAAGACGACGGTAATCCCTGAAGGCAGCGTCCCTGTGGCGGATAGCACGAGAACAAGCAGAGTTAAACCAAGGTTTGTTAGGTTTAGTAGAAGGGAAAGAATATGGAATGTACGCCTCCATGCCAGAGAGAATCACCTCGGTTATGCGCTCAGCACACTCCAGAGGGACCCCTCCCACGGAAACAGTAATCATTCCATGGAAAATCAGAGAAGTACAACCGCAAGTCAGACCAGTTAGTGGCACCGAAATGCCACAAACGTCTCCTCGCCGAAGGCGGGGGCCGTTCTTGCGGAAGACTTGAAGAGACAGGACAAGATACAGAGATAAGAAGGTGATCGGATGAACCCAGAGGAGGAAAGAGTTTAACAGTGTAAGGAGAAGGATAAGAAGTTAGGAAAAGATCAAGATATGTTGGGTTCATCACCAAGGCGATCAGGGATACGGGTAGGGAGATGCACCAACTGCTCAAGGTTGTTCTGGATAGAAAATTGGAAGGCGAGTTCACCAGCTGGATCGTGAGAACTAGATGAAAGCCATTGGCGGTGGTGAACATTGAAATCACCTAAATATGATGATTTCGGAGAAAGGAGAAGAAGAAAGAATGTGTTCTATTTTGGAGTTAAGATAGTCGAAGAATTTTGGATAGTCTGTAGAGTTAGGAGATAAGTAGACAGAACAGATAAATTTAGTTGTAGAGTTGCAAGAAAGTTTTAAGCCATAAAGGTAGAAAATTCAGAAGACTCCAAATTAGAGACACGAGAACAAACAACATCGTTGCGCACATAAGCGCAACATCCGCCTTTGGATGAAAATTGAGAATAGAGACAGTAGGAGGAAACAGAGTAGGGCTTGCTGTCAGAGCATTCAGACACCTGAGTTTCGGTTAAGAATAAGAGATGAGGTCTAGAAGAAGAGAGGTGGTGTTCGACAAAGTGGAAATTAGAAAAAGAGACCGCGAATGTTGCAGAAATTTTATGAAAAAAGAAGATCGTGCACCAGGGCAAGCCGGCATAGAGGTCTTGGTGGCACCAACCCCATCACCGGAGGCCACCAACTCCCAAGTGGTGATGGGGGAAGGAGTGGATGAGGGGCATTCTTTGGATGCCGCCCCTCGTAGCATCTCCGAGGCAGTTTTTCGTTTCGCCATTTTTCTTTTGCATATTAAAAGGTAATGTAGGTGTAAGCGCTTGTAAATTTGTAGGAACGTGAGAAGGGAGTTGGGGGAAGGAGAAGTGGAGCATAAACATTCCATGTGGGACGAGGGTACACTAGAGACCCTCTGAGAAGGTGAAACGCGAAAAGGAGCGAACCAAAGGGCAACGGAGCGAAAGGGAAAGGTCTAGCCCACCCTATCACTCCGCGGTTAAGCCCGGTTAATATATATAATATATATATATATATATATATATAATATATATATATATATATATATATATATATATATATATATATATATATATATATATATATATATATATATATATATATATATATATATATATATATATATATATATATATATATATATATATATTATATATATATATATATATATATATATATATATATATATATATATGACGTTTAAAATTAAATTTTTGCAATTACAGTATAAATTTTAAAAATTTAGATTTATTACTTTAAAACAGAGTTAGTACAAGAAATACAAGTTTCACGCGAAGGGTAAGAAAATAGGAATCACTTTGAGACAGATGCTTCTGTAATCCTGACTGCTCACACAAAAGAATCAGTAAATATATTGACCCATTTCAATTAAATTAATGATTTAAAATTCTAAGAAACATCTTTTCAACAAAAAATTTAGAAATAATAACTAGATACAGAAATGAAATGATCACGTTAGGAGAAATTAAGAGAAGATTGAGAGAATAGGTTGAACATTCAGGTTAAAAAAAAAAGTCAAGTGGTTTTGTGATAAAGGTTTTGAAAGTTTTAGAACTATTAATGCAGAGATTCTCTTTCAAATTTTTTATTTTTTTTTGTTTATTTTTTTGCCACTGCTGAATGAAATATGAAAAAAAAATTTTTTCTGTGTTAAATAATTATAAAACACCTAAATCAAAAGTAAATGCATTTATCCAAATAAAAATACCTTATCGACGACTAAGTACCAATATAATAGAGGAAAAGAGTAATTGCACTTAGCATCACAAATCTGAAACAATATTAAATCTAAAAAGGGGATTAGCGATAGAGTACATTCGTATTCAAAATAACGGAAAAATACTAAATAAATAAATAAAAGTGCAACAGCACAACAGCAACAACAGCAAGATATTACATAATGTAAAACAGTTGAAGATATGAGAATATTATTAAGTCTGATAAATATATAGTGGTTTATGAACCATGTTTGTGTACTTTCATGAGAGTCCAATGCGTATGATACTATTAAAAAATTATAATAATATTTTTATCTCAAGAGCTCCAGTTTTTTTGCTTTAGTAACTTCACAGTCAGAAGAAGTCAAGGGTTGAACTCTACAGATAAGAAATATCAAGCCAAGTAAAAAAAAACATTATACGATTTAGTGAATAAAAAGTTTTTTTTATCCATTGAAACTTTTCAAATACTCGAAGTATTTCGATTCTAAGAAGTTGAAAAGGGAAAGTCATTTTTTGGCGAATTTTTTCTATATTTCTTTTGATTTTTTTTCCTTCTTCGTTGCATTTTCAGTCACGATTTGACTCGCTTCTTTCAGCTTATAGGCTTTCCTTATAATGTGTTTTTACAAAATCTCTTTTGATATTCAGATATCTTTGATATTTTTCTCTATTATGAGAAGAAGAACAAGAAAATAAAACAAACCTTATATATATATATATATATATATATATATATATATATATATATATATATATATATATATATATATATATATATATATATATATATATATATATATATATATATATATATATATATATATATATATATATATATATATATATATATATATATATATATATATATATATATATATATATATATATATATATATATATATATATATATATATATATATATATATATATATATATATATATATATATATATATATATATATATATATATATATATATATATATATATATATATATATATATATATATATATATATATATATATATATATATATATATATATATATATATATATATATATATATATATATATATATTAAAAACTCAAGCTAAAATTATTTTTATGCGCAAAACTAAACTCTCAGAAAAAATATTCTTTTAAAAAGTTATATCGATGAAAAATAAATGAGCAAATACCAAAG
>SEYY01018502.1:80000-82500 GCA_009176605.1 Armadillidium nasatum | reverse complement strand
AGCAAATTCCTTCTTTTGGTGATGTTTCCATTATTTTTTCAACGTAAATAAACGTTGCCAAATTGTCTGGTCATCCTTTGTTAAAAAGATTTTTTTTTTTAAATTCCTAGTTTTTATGTACAGTTTTTGCAAAAAAAAATAAATAAATAAATAAAAAATAAAAATAAAAAGGAAATGGAAAAAATGAACAAGTTTTAAAAAAAATTTAAAAACAGGTTGCATCTCTCTCTTTTTCTCCCCCTCTTTCTCCTCTTTCTCTCTATATATATATAATATTATATATATAATATATATATATATATATATATATAATATATATATATATATATATATATATATATTATATATATATATATATATATATATATATATATATATATATATATATATATATATATAAATATATATATATATATATATATATATATATATATATATATATATATATATATATATATATATAATATATATATATATATATATTACATATATATATATATATATATATATATATATATATATATATATATATATATATATATATATATATATATATATATATATATATATATATATATATATATATATATATATATATATATATATATATATATATAATATATATATATATATATATATAAATATATATATATATATATATATATATATATATATATATATATATATATATATATATATATATATATATATATATATATATATATATATATATATATATATATATATATATATATATATATATATATATATATATATATATATATATATATATATATATATATATATATATATATATATATATATATATATATATATATATATATATATATTATATATATATATATATATATATATATATATATATATATATATATATATATATATATATATATATATATATATATATATATATATATATATATATATATATATATATATATATATATATATATATATATATATATATATATATATATATATATATATATATATATATATATATATATATATATATATATATATATATATATATATATATATATATATATATATATATATATATATATATATATATATATATATATGTATATATATATATATATATATATATATATATATATATATATATATATATATATATATATATATATATATATATATATATATATATATATATATATATATATATATATATATATATAATATATATATATATATATATATATATATATATATATATATATATATATATATATATATATATATATATATATATATATATATATATATATATATATATATATATATATATATATATATATATATCAGGGTGGTCCTTAAAATCGAATGTTTTAATTACTTTGCTCCTATCTCATCAATTTGTTATATTTTAGGAAAAAGCTCTGTTGCTAAAATTTTTTTTGAGTTATGTCAATAGGAACATCTTGCACATGGATCACAAAGTTTTATATTAATGTAGGTCTAAACTCTGCTCACGTTCCCCTTTATTTACGGGTGCTTACACCCCTTACTAACTGTAGCCGGAATCTTCAGAATACCAAAAATTTTTCACACATCATAAGGACCACCCTTTTATATATATATATATATATATATATATATATATATATATATATATATATATATATATATATATATATATATATATATATATATATATATAAAAATATATAAATAAATATATAAATAAATATATAAAAAATATAAATTAATATAAATATAATATATAAATATATAAATATATAAATAAATATATAAATATATATAAAAATATAAATAAATAAATATATAAATAATATAAATATATAAATATATAAATATATAAATAAATATAAATAAATATATAAATATATATAAATAAATAAATAAATATAATATATATATATATATATATATATATATATATATATATAAATATATATATATATAATATATATATATATATATATATATATATATATATATATATATATATATATATTATATATATATATATATATATATATATATATATATATATATATACTTTATCAATCCAATAAAAATATAATCATATTCATTAGTTTTGGAAGTATTACTAATATAATAATTTTCACATAAAATTTAAAATTTTATATAGTTAAATACTAATACTCATTTTAATGCAATTTAATATCTCTTTTTTTTAAATACATTTCGAAATTCTAAAATTTTAACCCCATTCTGTGAGAAAATGAACACGTAACAAAAACGAATGTTTTTTTCAGAATTAGTTTCATGCATTTAATTCTATTAGTATGGCCCCAAGCCAGGTAAAATCTATTTATATTTCATTTTTAGCTTTAATTCGATTAATATAATAGTAATTTACTTAACATGAAATACAATTATTTTTTACAAGTAAAAATACGCACAAATTACATTTTCTCTCTCTCTCTCTCTCTCTCTCTCTCTCTCTCTCTCTCTCTATATATATATA
>SEYY01018502.1:40000-45000 GCA_009176605.1 Armadillidium nasatum | reverse complement strand
AATCCTACTCTGAGTTATATCTCTGGAGTAAGGAATTATCTCCTTTTCACTTAGTGGAAGACTCAGCACTTTTCTACTCACTTATATTAAAAATCATTTCCATTAATTAAGGAGTTACTCTTTTCTGCTCTCTTTTAAGAAGAAATTAATTCTTGAGGAATCATAATCATTTTAAAAGAACAATCATTTCTCTCTGGAAATGACTAGTTTTTAAAGAATCGTTCTTTGACGAATGATCCATATCTTCTTCATCTTATATACTACGTTATCCTTAAAAGGTTAGCTATTGCGGCTCTATTGGAAAGGTTTCCATTTTAGGTTCACTTCATCCTATTGTCTAGATTTGAACTTCCAATAACGGAACCATCTTTCAATACAGATGATGCTCTTCAGCTTTTGCTTGATAAGCACCGAGGAAAACTTCAATTCTTCCATAAACAGTACAAGAACTTAAGTTTAATTAATTTTATTGATTATCTTTAGAAGTTTCAGAGAGCATAAATAAAAGCAAATTTCCCTTGCTAGAATTTCAGTTCACAGTTGTCCTAATTAAAGGATGTTGCAACATTCTGTTGGAGAACATCCAAAAGTTCTATGAATCTATTTCAAAAAAAGTAAAAGCTGTATTTAAAAGTTAAAGGTACTTTAACATTATAATGAATAAGAAATGCAAATATTTCAAAGTTCTTTATATTATTTTCTCTCCCTAAACTAGTCTTACCACACAATATTGTCATTTCTATTGCCACCTCTTTGCAGCTACATTTAATTAACCTCTATTCTTATTTGTTCATATACTATCTTCGTAAAACGGGCCCAAAATATTTATTACTCAATGTTTCTTCTCTCTTCTGATGGTGTCGTGTTTGCATTTGGCTTTTTTTTACCCTACCAGATGTCAAAAAAATTTGCAATATTTTATATATCTAATACGTAAAATTAGGCTATTTTTCTACAAAATCTAATAATTTGCATTTTCCTATTCTTTTTTACCCTTACCAGATGTCCAAAAAATTTGCAATATTTTATATATCTAATACGTAAAATTAGGCTATTTTTCTACAAAATCTAATAATTTGCATTTTCCTATTTGCGGTGTTTATTTCAACTAATTTTATTTAGTATAACCAGTTATATTATGATAGCTATCTGATTCTTTTGTAGATTTATCCTATTTACATACTATTTTAAATAGAGATCTACTATATACTTTACTATAATATAATATATACTATAATATAAGTTTATGATGATTATAATCATTATCATTATCCATCTGAATCTCAAAAATTATTCATTGATTGTAAGTGTTGTCTATATATAATAAAGTGTATAATATATATTATCATATATCTTTTGCATTAGTATATATATTATAATATATATATCTATAATTATTATAATAATAAAAAATAAAAAAAAAAAAAAAAAAAAAAAAAAAAAAAAAAAAAAAAAAATTATTATATATATATATATATTATATAATATATTATAATAAATAAATAAAATAATATATTATATATAAATGGTCTCTAAAATAAAATAGTATATATAAATAAAAATTTTATAAACCTATATGCATTGGTTTTATTTTTTTATTTATATCTTTTAATACTTAATTAATAATTTTGGTATGTAAATATATAATAATCTAGTAAAAATAAATGAACCTCCCTATTTATTTTTTACTTACCTTACACTAATAGGTTTCTGCGACACAGTGTCGAAAAATAAATAAAAAATAAACTCATTTTTTACTATTAAATTAAACACATTTAAATTTGTTATCCATGAAACACAGTTCTTATATATAATATACTATATATTAATTATATTATATTAGAGTATATATTATCATATAATGTACTTAAATATTTTAATCTGTTTTAAGCCTATGCATAGGTAATAAAATTTTTTTGTTTCTTTACTAACTTTATTCGTTTTCACGTTAATTTCGTCAGTTTCCCTTATTTACAGTTATAGCATACTCAAACAGTAGTATCTATATCAGCTTCAATCATTATTCACATCTTAATATTATTATTAGCTTTTCCTTCTTACTCCATTATTTCTATTATTAACCCAACATTATATATACTATATACTATACTGGCTGTATTATATATATATATATAATTACATTTCTACCCATTCCTTCTCACTGTTATAAATCTCCTAAAGTTTTCATGGAAATAAGTAGTTTCTATATATTATTTAGTGATTATATAAATGTATAAAAATGATTTTTAAAAATCTCATGTTGCAGCCTTTGATCTTTGAATGCAGTTATGTCATGCGTATTTACTTAACATTGTTTTTGTAATTCCGGATTCTTATGTTATATTAATTTTTCACAATATAAATATACAATAATATACCACTATACGTACTTATTTTAAATGAAAAACTACCACATTTTTCTATCTTTCTCATAAATTTTAATTACATTTACTAATTTATTATATATATGGAATTCTGGTAGTTTAAGGAAACAAGGAATTTTCAGACAAGTGTAGTATTTATATTACTTATATAATGTCTTTGAGTATACATATTCAACATATAAAAAGAAAAAAAACTATTTTTACCTCTTATATTACAACTTGGTTATACTATCAGATAGTAATGTGTGTTTATATATAGATTAGGTAATAACTATCGGATAACGTATATATATATATAATATAGTATAGTATATATAATATAGTATATATATATATATAAAAAAAAAAAAAAAAAAAAAAAAAAAAAAAAAAAATAATAAATAAAAAAATATAATATATAAAAAATATAATATATTGTCACATAATTATTATTATACATATATTAATATATATACGTTAATATATTATATTATAATATATACTATATATATATTATATATATATATATACTATAAAAAAAAATATAATATACTATCTAAAAAAGTTTTCCTCAAATGGGGCAATGCGCCCGTGAGATGTAAACTTTTAAAAAAAATATATATATATTATTATATATTAATATTATATATTTATAATATAATATGATATAATTAATATAATATATTATTTGTTGCCAAATGAGGGCCACTTGTTGAGGATGGTTGGAAATGAGTACGAAGGCTTTTGGGTAATCGTTTTATTTACAAAATAAAATTAGATCTGTTCCACACAGAAGGAAAAATAAGAACCCTCTAGTGGGGTTGCCAAATTGGCAGGTGCCAGCAAAAGGAAAAGTTCAATAAAGCTGAGGATAACACTGCTATGCAACGATCCGCATATGAGCTTGTATTGGATAAGCAAGTATTTGCGAACGGACGGTTTCTTCTCGCTATCTGTATATAAATCACAACCCTAGAAGGCATTGTAGTGATATCTACCGCGTGTAGAATAACCATACCCAATTACAACAGGTAGGTGATGAAAATAGATAAAAAGTTGAATATGCACCAAAACAAAACGGTTGAAGCCTACTTCAAAAAGCTTAACAAAGCGATAGTGCTTTCTACTTCGAGCGTTTCAGTTCCCTACGAAAAACCACAGTATAGAAGTTACAGTAGATGAAAAACGTGGAGAGCTCCGGTCACAATATATATAACATATATATATAGGTGTATTATTTTTATTTATATATATATATGTAAATTATATAATTATATAATAATGCTATACATACAAGAATATTATTATAATATATATATAATACTATATATATATATATATATTATATAACATATATATATATAGTATAGTATATAGTATATATGTATACTTATTAGTCCTATCAGAATTATATATAATATATACTAGAGTGATACTATATATATATTATATATATTATCCTTTATATATATATATTTTATTTATTTATATACCTCAATATTAATGTATTAATAAGGATATATATTTCTGGCACTCGATACTATAATATTACCCTACAAGCACAGAAGGCAGTTATTAATTATATATTTTAGTTAGATATAAGCCTGACTTAATTATATAATATATAGTATTTGGTACTCTATATATATATATTATAATATATATATATATATATCCTCTTATGGGTTTACCACAAATATATCTAAAATTCAGTCTCTTGTTGAAATGAACTTCTCATTACATTTTATAATGAATTCCAAAAATTTCATATTTAGAAGTGTGTATTTTATTAATTTATATAAAAATAAAATAATGAATTGTCATAATATATCTTCCAAAAACTTGTTATTCATAATTTTTTACCAAAATTTATTTTTATATCGTTTATATTTCCTTATCTACATATGAGTTAGTTTTATTCAAAAGATTATTCTTTTCTTACTTTATTATTCATATTCTTTGGTTCTTTAATACAACTCTTTTTGTACCAATTGCTTGGTTAATTTCCAACCTTAAACATGATAGCAATAGAAAAATGCAAAATATTTCCGTTATTGTTCCCAACATCCGTTTCTATATTTTCTGTAACAACATTTTGTGATTTATAAAATTTATATATATAATATATACTATATATTATATATTTATTACATCAAGAGATAATTATTATTATAAGAGTCTACAAATTGCATAATTTTTTTTTATTTATTATTTATATTATATTAAGATTATTATATATTATATAAATTATAATAATTAAAACAAAAATATATATTTATTAATGTTATATTTTATAAATAATGTATAAATTTATTATTTAAAATTAGATCTAATTATATTTTTACTCTATATTTATATATATATATATATATATATATATATATAATATATATATATATATATATATATAATATATAATATATAATATATATAAATAATATATATAATATAATATATATATATATTAATATATATAATATATATATATATATATATATATATATATATATATATATATATATATATATATATATAATATATAATATACATATATATATATATATATATATATATATATATATATATATATATATATATATATATATATATATATATATATATAATACTTTAGCCTAC
>SEYY01018502.1:25000-32500 GCA_009176605.1 Armadillidium nasatum | reverse complement strand
GAATAGGACGAATTGTTCTTCAAAATGTGAATTTTGATATTATTAATGAGTAGGTAAAAATGATGATGATGCAAAAATTACTTTTGTTGTAAGTTTAAATTTTATGAAAGGATTTTCTAATTGTATTTTGAAATTTTGCTTTTAATTTTTATTTTTTTTTATTTTTCGTCTTCATATTTCTTTACTTCTGTATGAACGAGTTCATCTTCCACCAGATGTTAAAAGTACCAATCGAATTTCTTCGAAACGTACCAATAGAAATTTTTGAAAAATACCAAAATACCAATTCTTGAAAAAATATCAAATAAATTTCCTGAAAAAGATCCAATAAAATTTCCAGTAAAAGCATCAATCGAATTTCTTCATCGCAGCACTAAGTGTTTTTTGATTATCAATTCTTCTTCTAATCATTCCATTAACACTCACAAGACTACTCTGAAATAAATCTTTTTCTTACATATAAGACGAATTGAATGAAAACAATTAAAGTGTGTAAGAGAAAAAATTTACTCCTTTTATCAATTAAAATACATCAATCAAATAAAAAAAAGTAATTTAATTTTTTTTGTCCATTTATAAATAAAAATCTTTATTTCCTAACAATAAAAATTCCTTTAAAAGAAATTTAGTTTAAAAATGCAAAAAATTAATATATATATATATATATATATATATATATATATATATATATATATATATATATATATATATATATATATATATATAATATATATATATATATATATATATATATATATATATATATATATATATATATATATATATATATATATATATATATATATATATATATATATATATATATATATATATATATATATATATATATATATATATATATATATATATATATATATATATATATATATATATATATATATATATACATAAGTAGTCTAGGGACACTTTTGATGGGTGCCGCGGAGAAAAAAGAGCCTAACGGTCATTTTGCAATGTTGGATTCGCAAGGGCTTTCCTGACCTTTTCTTGTCGGTTCAAGAACCCCTCACGGACCCCATCCCCCCAATTTGATTCGATTTCAGCAAAAATTAACCCCCAAAAAAGGATAAGCAATTCAAAGGAACGTAGCAATTCTTCAAACTCGGGTAACTTTCTGATACCGATTTTGGGGATTTACGGGGCCCTCAGAAGCCCATTCCCCAGACGTTAATTCAATTTTGATGTACTGAACAGGTCAAAACGGTGTCAGGAAAGAGCATGAAGTTGATTTGAGCGGAGTGATTTGCAATTACAAATCAAAATCCCGTTAAGGTCTTTTTTTCTGCGCGGCACTCATCGAAAGTGCTCCCCTTATACTATATATATATATATATATATATATATATATATATATATATATATATATATATATATATATATATATATATATATATATATATATATATATATATATATATATATATATATATATATATATATATATATATATATATATATATATATATATATATATATATATATATATATATATATATATATATATATATATATATATATATATATATAATATATATATATATATATATATATATATATATATATATATATATATATATATATATATATATATATATATATATATATATATATATATATATATATATATATATATATATATATATATATATATATATATATATATATTATATATATATATATATATATATCAGTAAGTAATGGAAAAAAACTCAGTGAAGCCTAACATTTGGAAGCAATTCAGTAGAATCATATATTATATTAATCTCCAAATATTTGTTGCATTAAGCTTTTTATTGAGATTTATAAAGTTTGTAAAAATCAATAACATTAGTAAATAAAGTATTAGTCAATTTCTTCTTTACAAAATAAGTACGCAATTTTTTGTTTACTTTTTTTATTATTCCTTTCTTTTCTTAATAAATATTCCATTACCACAAATCTTTATATACGACGACTGGCTGAAGTAAATTGCTGTTAATTGAAAAATTTTTAAATTAATGTCTAATATTCTCTGGCAAACTATAATCTGTGAGACCGAAGATTTATTCAGCCTTAAAATTAGGAAGCAGAAATTTAGCCTTGTAGAAGTAGCTCTTTAATTATAGTAATGAATTCCTTAATATAACAGGAGTTACGATTTTTATTACGAAGATTCAACTTAAATTTAATAGATTTTATTCTTTCATTTCACGTTTCCTTTTTGAAATTTTATTAAATTCAATTAAATTTAAAATTGAAAGAAATTTTTAGAGAATTTTCATTTCATATATAAAGTTATATATATATATCATATAATATATATATCTATATATATATATATATATATATATATATATATATATATATATATATATATATATATATATATATATATATATATATATATATATATATATATATATATATATATATATATATATATATATATATATATATATATATATATATATATATATATATATATATATATATATATATATATATATTTTTGTTTGCTGATTGCTTTTTAAAGTTAATAATAACAATGTAGGTAAACACAGTTTTATTGCAAGTATAGTTATTACTATTGATATACAAAAGAGCACTTATATGGTTAACAGTTTGTTAAAGAATATCAGAGAAAGGGACTCACGAGAGTTACAGCAGTGCGTGTTGTCAGTAGGAACACCAATCCAAAAAAAAAGAGGCGTAGCGAGGAACTTCCTTCCTAGCATGACTCAAACTTGCTTAGTTCCATAGAGGACGCTGCGATCGCAATTGTGTTGCTAGCTTACAAATATCTTAATTCTAATTACATTTTATGTACAATAATATGCGACACCACATATACATATATATATATATATATATATATATATATATATATATATATATATATATATATATATATTATATATATATATATATATATATATATATATATTGGTGTTCTTTTTAAGCTACTAAAATCCATTCGGCTTTTAAATGCTGAATTATTCGTTTAAATTTAATGTACTAAGTAATCGCAATCACAAACTTTATTTTTAATAAATAAATTTTAACTTTCATTTTCTGGAACTTTATATTTTGATATTTAATGATTTTTCTTTTATTAAGTAAAGATCGCTAAACAAAATTCCAAAATATTTCTCACAGGAGAAGTTTTCGACTAAACTTTTATTACAAATAAGTCCAAAGAAAGGATGAAACATTGCTTTACTCTTACAAATTTTCTACTTACAAAAGAAGCAAAAATCGATAAACTTCCAAATTAACATTCCGTTCCTGAAGTATTTTGGGGTTTGTTCTTTTTCATTTAATGTTCAGTTTATTACCTTATTTTTTGTTCGCTATTTTTCTTTCATTCATTTTTTTTCTTTTAAATAATTCATATATTTCTTTTATGTCTTATATCCTCCTATTCTTCTATTCTTTTGATTCTTCTTTTCCTGAGAGAGAGAGAGAGAGAGAGAGAGAGAGAGAGAGAGAGAGAGAGAGAGAGAGAGAGAGAGAGAGAGAGAGAGAGAGAGAGAGAGAGAGAGAGAGAGAGAGAGAGAGAGAGAGATTTTAATTTTTGTTCTTTTCCTTCTGAGCTCAAATCATCATTATCACACATGTTCAACTCATCCACTTAAAGATATTTTAAAACCTACTTTATTAGAATCAATCAAAATTACTGACTTCATTTCGATGACGATCTACGACTTTAAAATCTCTTTAAATTTCATTCTTTAAAATTTGATTGTTATCGATTTTTTATTTGAAGAGTGAAGGAATTAAGGAAAAACTCTGCTGAATTCTTCAAGTGGTTGAAAATATTAATTACAAACACGGAATGTATTTATCTTTTCATAGACTTATTAATTTTTTATAAGACTATCATTTTAAATCAATTTAATGAAGAAAAAAATCATTTTTGAAATGTAACTTGATTTTTAAAATAAAAATAAAAAAAAAAAAAAAATATAATATATATATATATATATATATATATATATATATAATATATATATATATATATATATATATATATAATATATATATTATATATTATATATATATATATGTGTGTGTGTGTGTGTGTGTGTGTGTATATATTTTTTATATCTCCTCCTGCGGGTAAAGGCTAAGGGCCTATCGAATTCCACGGGGTTTGGGAAAACTCTATCCTGGTCGATGGAGTCCAACATGTTCAAATACACGGCGTTTGAAAGTATGCAAGTCAAAAAAGTTAGGAAAACAAATAAAGAGTGTGAGCTCCAAACTTTACCAGTGAAGTATATGTAAGATTGAACATAGCGGTTAAGTCTGAGGTCTGAGAGTTGGAGGGAAAGGATGAGACTGTGTAGAAAGGCGTGTCGTATGAGTTCTTCTCAATGGAGGAGGTATTTGAAGAGAGAGTTCAGAAGAGCATTGTCCTTTGTAATAGCGATAGTATAGAGAGAGTGACGCAACAGTTCTACGGGCAGAAAGAGATTGTTGAAGAATTAGTTAAAAACAGGAGAGTTGATGACGAAAAGTCCTAGACTCCACCTTCTCAAGGATTGCTCCTGAGTGGAACTACCCCAGATGTGAAACACACTTCCATACAGGGACGAAAAGCACCTTGAACAAGCAAAGAAATTCTGAAAGCGCCTCAGAATACCCAAACTCTTAGAAGCTTGTTTAGAAAGAGAAGTTATGTGATCTATCAAGAAAGATCAAGAGAAAAAGATACACCGAGAATATTAAGAACAGATGAAGGTGAGTTGTGTATTTTCAAAGAAGTTATCATAGTTATGTGGAAGATTATGTCGAGTAGAGAGATGGAGGAACTGACTTTCTAAGGCATTGAAAACTATCATGTTTCTCTGCTCTAATTTAAAATACATGAAAGATCAAAGATCAGTTGCTCCAAGGCCACCTTCTATCAACTGCTGTTGGAAGAAATGTCTTTCAAACTGAAAGGGGTAATGAAGGGTGGAGTCATCAGCGTAAGAGTTGACAGGAGTTGAAGTAATAGAAAGAAGATCATTAATAAAATGTAGAAAAAGTGTTGGGGATATGACAGAACCCTGAGGAACACCACAGTTAATAGATTTGAAGGAAAGAAGGTGATCGTCTACAACAGCTGTTATAAAACGACCGGAAGGAAATTAGAGAGAAGATCACAGAGAGAAGGATAGATACCGAAAGAGTGAAGTTTGGAAATCAAAGCTTATTGCCAGACTTTATCGAAGGCTTTCGATATATCTATCGCAACAGCAAAAAATTAACCGAAATGCAGAAGAGCAGAGAACCAAGAGTCAGCGAGAAGGGAAAGAAGGTCACCCGTAGAGCGTTTCTTACGAAAGCCATACTGGTGACCAGAGATAAGTTTAGAAGAATTGAGGTGTTTCCAAATATTCCTGTTAAGGATAGTTTCGAAAAGTTTAGATAGAACCGAGGTCAAAGAAATGGAACGATAGTTGGAGTGTTGAGAGAGATCCCCCTTCTTCGGCACAGACTGAATGAGCGCACGCTTCCAGCAAGAAGGGAAGGTCGAAATAAACAGACAAAGACAAAATAGTTTCCCAAGGCAGGGTGGAAGCTCGGAAGTACAAATTTTGCGAACTACAAGAGGAATAATATTGGGGACCATACGCCTTCTTATTATTAAGCTCAGAGAGAGCAGAAATGATATCTTTAAAATAAATTACAATTTTAGGCATAAATGAGTTGGAGAGGATTGAAAGAGGAGGAATAGCTCCGGAATCGTCTAAAGTTGAATTAGAAGCAAAAGTTTGAGCGAAGAGCTCCTCAGCTTTAGAAGAAGGTAAAAAAGGTAAAACAACAGTTGTACCGTCAGAAGATATATATATATATATAATAGTATATATATATATATATATATATATATATATATATATATATATATATATATATATATATATATATATATATATATGTATATATATATATATATATATATATATATATATATATATATAATTATATATATATATATATTATATATATATATATATATATATATAAATATATATATATAATATATATATATATATATATATAATCCTGTTTCAAAACAAAATAACTTATTAAGAAAAATTTTAAATGCAGTTCAGAATATACTCGCAATTTTTTTTTTTTTTTTAAAA
This sequence comes from Armadillidium nasatum, assembly GCA_009176605.1. NCBI lineage: Eukaryota > Metazoa > Arthropoda > Malacostraca > Isopoda > Armadillidiidae > Armadillidium > Armadillidium nasatum. The sequence goes on along the minus strand of SEYY01018502.1, from coordinate 26,363 downwards.
AAAAAAAAAAAAAAAAACTTTTTTTTTTTTTTTTTTTTTTTTTTTTTTTTTTTTTTTTTTTTTTTAAACTTTCCACTGAAAATGTTCTTTGTCTGTATGATTATTAAATTGATATTATTTGAATGTATCATCACGAAGATTGATTTTATATCAAATTTCGTGTTTTTAAAAGCACTATAACCTCCTTATATTCATTTTATTTTACTCCTGTGATTTTTCAAATTTTCACTTTGTTTACTCCATAAATTTCTTTCATTGTTATTTGTATCTGATATTTGTTTTGATAGTTTTATTTATTTATTTTTTTTATTTTTTTTTATTTTATTACGTTTTTGCGTCAATATTAAACAAAAATTTTTTTTTTTTTTTTTACTTATTTAATTATTTTTATATATATATATATATATATATATATTATATATATTATATGTATATATATATTATTTATTATATATATATATATATATATATATTAGATATATTATATTATATATATATATATATATATATATATAGATATATATATATATATATATATATATATATATATATGCGTGTGTTTGTTTATAGATATGTTGTATATGGATAGATAGATAGGCGTTTGGATGAAGATAAATACTCGTAGATACTTCATAATTTCGAGCATTTTTTTTTTTTTTTTTTTTTTTTTTTTTACGAAACGGAAATTTTTTCCTTCCTTTCACTGGAGCCGCAAAGAGAAACTTAAAAAAATCTTTATTAAATTTTATTCGTGTGAGAAATTTGAAAACCTTGCAAGATAATATAACAATCAAATTGTAAATTTTGATGTCATTGTTGAATAGATAAAAATGATTCCGATGCAAAAAACATAAATTTATCTCCTTTTTACGATCTCTTTAGGGAATCAAAATATTTTTATGATACATTAATTTAAAACTTCAAAAATCATGAATATAGAAAATTTGGTGTAATTTTGAATTTTGTAAAATAATTTTCTAATGGTATTTTGAAATTTTGTTCGATTGCTTTTATAAAGGATTTATTTTTGTCTTTATCGTGTTTCATGACTGAGTTTTTTTTTTTTAATTCTCCTCTCACTGCAGTTCCTCATAGTTTATATCTTTGATTCGATGAATGCTCGAACCTGCATCTTCAAGAACGTTGTAACATTCCCTTATGCCACTATAGGGATAACACACCATCATACACTTTTTTTTTGATTGGCAATTCCTCGTTGTAACACTTTTCTTTAACATTTACTTGAATTTTCAGAAAAATTTCTTTTTATTACATTTAACACTGTGGTGCTATAAATTTTTAAATAAATTAAAAAATAATAAAGATGATATTTCTCCTTTTTATCGGAATGAAAGACATCAAA
>SEYY01018501.1:35000-37500 GCA_009176605.1 Armadillidium nasatum | reverse complement strand
ATTGTTTGGGTCAGTAGAGAACTGAACTTATGTGGGATTATGAATTTACCTGATAGAGCTTTTTTTTGGGGGGGGGGAGGAAGAGGGGGAATTTAAAAACAAACTGTGCAAAACTAGGATTTTTTTTTAAACCATTCATTATATTATTTTACAAAACTGGTATCCCTATCATTATTATTATTATTATTATTATTATTATTATTATTATTATTATTATTATTATTATTATTATTATTATTATTATTATTATTATTATTTTAACGACAGAAATATAGATTAAAGTGCTTCTGTAGATAAAATATCTCCTTGGCGTTTAGGCAGATCACCTCTGTGTCTGTGTGTCTGTGTCTGTGTCTGTCTGTCTGTCTGTGTCTGTCTGTGTCTGTCTGTGTATTTTGTATCTCAATTTCTTTTCGTTTTAAAATTTCAAAATCTTTTCATTTGTGGCTGATAATAGAGAGGCGTTTTGTACTTCTATGTATATTGATTTTATAACATGTAACATTTCTTATAGAATATTATTAATATAGATAGGTTGAAAATATTGAGCAGCAGGAAAATATATTTATTGTTAAAGTCAGACTTATAAAGAAACTACTAATTTTTTTTATAATTTTAAAATTTAAGAAAATAAGAACCTAATCATTTTTATTAATTTAATTTATTTATTTATTTATTTATTTATTTAGTTTAGTTTATTTTATTTTTTTTTTTTTTTTGCAGAATCTTATACTCAATTTTGTGAAGTTTAATTAAGGTGAAAAGGAAATAAATAAATAAAACGAGGAAGCCCAAAAATTCAATTAATTTCATTCATATTTATTCAATAAAATCCACATTGCTAAATTAATTTCAATTACTTATTAGTATTTAATAGTTTAGATTCTCTAGTTTATTTTTGAGTGATCACAACACTAAATAATCACTATAAAGAAGAATATCCAATGAATATTATTATTATTATTATTATTATTATTATTATTATTATTATTATTATTATTATTATTATTATTATTATTATTATTATATTATTATTATTATTATTATAATTATTATTATTATTATTATTATTATTATTATTATTATTATTATTATTATTATTATTATTATTATTATTATTATTATTATTATTATTATTATTATTATTATTATTATTATTATATTATTATTATTATTATTATTATTATTATTATTATTATTATTATTATTATTATTATTATTATTATTATTAATAATATCATTAATAATAATTATATTATTATATATTATTATTATATATTATTATTATTATTATTATTATTATTATTATTATTATTATTATTATTATTATTATTATTATTATTATTATTATTATTATTATTATTATTATTATTATATTATTATTATTATTATTATTATTATTATATTATATTATTATATTATTATTATTATTATTATTATTATTATTCAAAAACTTTGTGTTCACTGCCAAAAATTTACATGTCCTGTGCGTCTTCTTCTTTTGGAGTCTAAGATAGAACTGACAGTCTTTAAATCAGTTTAGTAGAATATATATATATATATATATATATATATATATATATAATATATATATATATATATATATATATATATATATATATATATATATATATATATATATATAATATATATATTATGGAATGAGAGAGCGCCCTCTTAAATGAAAAAGTACTCCTACCCCAAATGGGTATAACCTACGGAGTTCGTTTTGGCTGCTTCTTTAATCTGCTCTCCATTGCCCTCTCTTTGGTCCTTTGCTTTTCATTTTCTCAGTGAACATCTCTAACAATCCCTCTACCTTACAGGGGAATGTTACACACTATAACCTCTCTCCTTCTGATTTACATGTTTTCCACAGATTTACAAGCACATATTCATACATTATCCTTTAAAAACAAAAGAATTCAAAATGACAAAATTTAAACCTTTCTAGTTGAAGCTTGGAGGACGGCATCCAAACAATTCCCCTCATTCACCCTCATAAACTCCTCACAATTTTGTAGTTCGTGTCCCAGTTGAAGGGGTTAAAGAAGCCAAGACTTTGGCACCAGCTTTTTGTGGTGCAAGGTCTTTTTATCATTAATTTCTGTAACTTTCGAGGTTTTTATTCTAATTTTCACTTGGTTGAACACCACTGAACCCAATTTTGGTTCTAGGGCTAAAGTTAGGTGATGAGGGTCCAGAGGGGTAATCCTTCTCTGTTCCTCTTAGTCTCTATCCCCAGCTTTTTTCTAAAGGCTGCTGTTGAGTATATGTGAGCAACAATGTTGTTTGGTCTCTAATAACAAATTTGAAGTCATAAGAATTTTCGTCCTTGTAGCATATGCCCTTGTCAATTTAAATACTGAATTCATTGGTTCTCTTTTTTCTATCTAGAAAGAACTAATAACTGTCTTAAATTCTTTGACTATCTAAACAGTAAAATAGAGCACATTCTCTGTTTTCCTCTTTTCTATGAAATCATGATTTTAAGTTATTA
>SEYY01018501.1:17500-30000 GCA_009176605.1 Armadillidium nasatum | reverse complement strand
ATATATATATATATATATATATATATATATATATATATATATATATATATATATATATTATATATATATATATATATATATATATATATATATATATATATATATATTATATATATATATATATATATATATATATATATATATATATATATATATATATATATATATAATATATATATATATATATATATATATATATATATATATATATATATATATATATATATATATATATTATATATTATATATATATAGGGTGACCCAAAATGCCGTCCTCATTTCGAAAGGATACAGAACTGGTAGTAGTGGGGTAGGAAGGGCGATGTTAGGATGTGTTGGTAGCCGAAACCCAACCGTCATCAGTCGCTAGCATGGCTTTGTTGAGTGTACACGTGTGTTTGCTGTTGAAGCGTTTTCACAAACAACTTTTTCTTGATCTCCGCCCATAGGGTCTCTCGAAGACATTTCTGTATTTCATGGAACCAGAAAGTTCCAGATCTGAAAACCATCTTTCAGTGGATTGAGTATTTCAGGGCAGCAGGCTCAGCTTTAAAAAAAATCATCATGTTGATCTAAAAACTCTCGTACCGCCTGAGAATATTGAAGTTTTGAGGTCATCTATTATGCAGTCTCTGAGACGTTCTGCACTCAAACATACTTTTATTGTAAGGATTTCCAGGGAAACTGCAATGAGAATCTTACACAAAAACTTTCACTTCCATTGTAATAGTTGTGCAAGAACGCAATGTGAGAGATTGAAAAGGCCGCAGGGAGCTATGTCAGAACAAGCTGTAACATGTTCTGGAGAAAGATGCTGTTCTCTTGTGAACATTATTTTCATTTAAGTGGCTCTGTACACAAACAAAATTTTCGTCATTAATCTAAAGATAACCCTCACATGTTACACGAACGGCCGTGTAACTGTGATGCGCTTCTGATGCTGTTGGTATTGTGGGTCCTTATTTCTTTGAAAGATTGATGTAACAGTTACCCTAACCTCTGACCGTTACCTTTATGTGCTCGAAAATTTTCTTTGGCCACAACTCTAACACTTTAAGATTTAAGAACATAGTGTGTGGTTTCAGTAAGATGGATCTACAGCACAATTAAGGAAAATATTTCCAGATTAACTGATCTCGTTGATTGGCATTCTTGAGTGGCTGGCCCATTCCCTTGGACTCGCTCCATTTAATTTTGTGGAACTGCCTTAAACCTTAAGGTTTCTTTTCAGCAAGAGATAGCCATTGTTTCACTCGACATGTCTGAAACATTTTTGGAAACGCCTCTAAGCGTGTATATAAAATTATGTCCACCATTTGAAAGATTTCATCTTTAAAACATAAATAAAAACTATAATGTGGACGGATAATAATTTGATTATCTTTAACCATTGTTTTTTTCATTAACCTTAGAAACGTGTCAGGTAATATTTGGATTACATGGCATATCTTCTCGCACAATTCAGTCTAGAGAAGACGTTTATCGGAAATGAGAAATTCCTGCTAATTTTCATTCAGCTTGGAGTCATTGCAAAATATTATTCAACGGAGGGATTGTATATTCACAAAAGGAAAGTGGCTACCTTCCTTGAAAGATTCTATTTATAAAAATTGATGGTCTCTTGAATATATCTCCAACATCTTGATGAAAATCTACTTTTTATTCTCTTGTTCTTTCTGGTGAATCTGTGGCCAACACTCCTACTAAAAATTCTAATCTCTCTCTCGCCTTATTTTTTCAATCTAATTGCACCTTGGATGACTCTGGTACCAGTCCTTCAACTCCTTCTCCACTCAGTTGTCTTAAGTCTTATATATATATATTATATATATATATATATATATATATATATATATATATATATATATATATATATATATATATATATATATATATATATATATATATATATATATATATATACACTCAGTAATTACAATTTCCTTAACATTTTTTTCAAAGTCCATATGTTTTAAATAAATATGCATAAATATTCCCGATTCCAACAATCTTTTCAAAATTCTCACAACTGGCTTTTGAAGAGATGAAAATTTGGGAAAATAGTAGACCAGTTGACTGCTGTGTTCCTAGAATAGAATATATATATATATATATATATATATATATATATATATATATATATATATATATATATATTATATATATATATATATATATATATATATATATATATATATATATATATATAATATATATATATATATATATATATATATATAATTTTGATTAGTTTTTGATAAGTTAAAGGTACTTGTTTCGAATACTTTCTATATCTGTGAATATTCTAGATTAGCGTTTTTCAACTTGAAGATTGTGATACTTATATAGGGGGTTAGGGGTTAGCAGTGGGTCACAGAAAATAAGACTCTTATTGTCCCCACCCCTCCAAAAAAAAATTTTCAGTATCCGTTCATAATATTTGCTTACATAATATGCAAGCAAAGATTAAACCCCGAAATTCATACTTTTGTTTTCATAAAACAATTGTGGAAGATTCTAAATTTATAATTAAACCGTACAATAAATATTCCGATATGCACTTTTGAATTAAAATTATCAATATCCGTTCATAATATTTGCTTACATTAATATGCAAGCAAAGATTAAACCCCGAAATTCATACTTTTGTTTTCATAAAACAATTGTGGAATATTTTAAATTTATAATTAAACCGTACAATTAAATATTCCGATATGCACTTTTGAATTTAACACCTCCCAAATGTAAGAGTTGTGGTATCGTGAGATTATTAACTTTATGTTTTGTCTTTTTGGGAGGTCGCTGGGCTTAATTAAAAGGTTGAGAACGCTGATTTATACAAATGCCTACACATGAACATATGTCTAACCTTACCTCCCCCAGACCCCTGAGTGGTAGGGAAATAATTAAAAAATCACTATAATATATATATATATATATATATATATATATATATATATATATATATATATATATATATATATATATATATATATATATATATATATATATATATATATATATATATATATATATATATATATATATATATATATATATATATATATATATATATATATATATATATATATATATATATATATATATATATATATATATATATATATATATATATATATATATATATATATATATATATATATATATATATATATATATATAATATATATATATATATATATATATATATATATTATATATATATATATATATATATATATATATATATATATATAATATATATATATATATATATATATATATATATATATATATATATATATATATATATATATATATATATATATATATATATATATATATATATATATATTATATATATATATATATATATATATATATATATATATATATATATATATATATATATATATATATATATATATATATAATTATATATATATATATATATATATATATATATATATATATATATATATATATATATATATATATATATATTATATATATATATATATATAATATATAATATAAGTATGAAATGTAGATCCCGCCTAAATTTGCATAATAGCACCAAGTATTATGAAATTTTTTTAAAAATTTCAATCTGAAAAAGAATTTACAAATGCAAAATCCATTTCATTACCTGAGCCTTCAAGAAATAAGTTTCTTGAGTAAGATTGAGCTCCTTTCTACATCCATGAAGGTAAGAAAAGAGATCCATAACAACGGCTTTCCTCGATCTTAAGACTTGGGCGTATTTTTCAACGGGAGTCGAAATGTCATGGAGATCAACTCTTGAACGAAGGGAAATTTTAAATGGGTTTCCAGAGAACACTAAATTCGATATATTTATTCCTAAATCGATGTTTACTTATGTTACTTATTCTGAATAATATATATATATATATATATATATATATATATATATATATATATATATATATATATATATATATATATATATATATATATATATATATATATATATATATATGATTGACCAGAGTTATTAAAAATCAGCTGGACGTTTGAAAGTGAGAAATTCAAAGGAAGTGGGAAATATATAACAAGAATATTCAGGTTCTATCTGTTGAGTATATGTAGAAGTGAGGATAGTGGTTAAGACTGAAGTTAGAAAGTTGGAAAGAAAAATGATGAATCTGTGTTGAAAAAGGATTTGATCGAGCTCTCTTCAAAGGAGCAATTATGGGATATTCAGATGAGAAATTTTTACTGCAATAGAGAAAGGGAATAAATCAAATAAGTTATGGGTTAGAAAGAGATTGGAGAGTCAGAGAGTGTCAGAGAAAGCATTACGGGAGAGTTACTAAGGAAAAAAGCCGAAGACTTCACAATTTCCAAAAAAAAATTAGTTGCATAAAACCATCATAGATATTCGATGTATATCCCATACAAGGATGAACGGTATGCAAGGTAAGCAACTGAGTTAGTAAGAAAAACTTCTCCCCAACTACTTAGAAACTTTAATAAGAGAAACATTGTGATCTTCTCATGGAGAATTGATAATTTTTAAAGCACAAAAAGAAATTAGAGAGAAAGATGGATACCGAAAGATGGAAGTTTAAGAATCAGAGCTTTTTCTATCGAAAAATTTGGATTTGCGCTACATCATAAGATTTACCTAAACCCCCGAAGGAAAAGGAATAAGAGTAAAAGAGTTAGGAAAGAACACCAACAATAGAGGGTTCCTTCAAGAAACAATTCTGGCAGTATAATAAGAACATAATCGTATCCTAATTATAGCATAAATAATATCAATCAATGTTATGCAATTATAAACATGCATATTGTTTAAACGAAAAGTTTAATTTACAGAGCATCAATAGAAGTAATGCTAAATAACACAACATCGTTCACTATATAACATTACGACACATGAAATATCGAAGTTTTAGACGATATATTGATATTTCGATATATCGATGTTTCGAAAAGTTACACAAATAAATTTACTACTCTTTTAAATTCTTATTGCTTAAATGACAAAATAACACATCGATACACTTATGTGTCGTAATCTCATATAGTGAACGATGTTGTTTTATTAGACAGTCATTGATGTTATTGACACTGTGTAACTTGACCTATCTTTTAAACAATGTATTAATATTGCGATATTTCGGAACTTACTACCTATTTTTTAAAACAAAGGAGCTACACCTTTATCGCATTATATAAAATAACTTTAGCATTATCAATATTCAAAAAAAAAATGATTAATTTAAAATATCTTTTTCCTCAAAATGCATTTATCCCTAAATTCAAAGATCTTCTACTTTCAAACTCTGAAAATGTGAAGAATTCACATTAGATAAAATGAATTATACAAAAGAGGTTTCGCCTTTTCTATTCAGATATGATGGTGGTATATTATTCTTCCTAGAATAGAAATTTAATACGTGAGTAATTGTGGTTGGAATAATAAATTTTCAGTCCAATTATTAATGGGTACCACGCTCACCAATTTGAATTTTCTTCAATTGTTTTCAGTATGTCTTTGCGAAGGGACAACATCAAAAAATAACTCCTTCTCCATTTTCGTGATGTGCTTCATCCTTCGAACATTTATTTTTAAATTGTTATATAGAAGTAATTTTTTTTTCAATTTACAAAACATTCATTTAACATTATTTTGTACTGACAAGAATGAGATCGATATTGAACCCTTGACTATAATCAGTGTTAATGATTTAACATATTTAATATAGATAATAATTAATATAATAATAATCAAAGCACAAAATACCTTAATTAATATAAATATAAACGAAAGAGGATACCTTACCTTAAAGTAGATTTACCGAGTTCTTCAAGAGTTTCAATCCTACGAGGATATTGAGGAATGGTCAAGAATGAAATCATATTTCCAGTGTAAGCAGAAGTAATGATGAAAGCGAAAAGCGTCCAAAAAATAATAGTTATCCTAAATGAAAAACTTTGCTCTCTTTTATCTAACGGTTGACGTAGCAAAATTCCTTGTAACTATATATATATATATATATATATATATATATATATATATATATATATATATATATATATATATATATATATATATATATATATATATATATATATATATATATATATATATATAATATAATTTTGCTCAAATTTCTCTAAATCTTAAATAAGGCAAAAAAAAAAAATTTTAAAAAAATTTAAAAAAAATTAAAAAAAATTAAAAAAATTTTGAATTAAATTTAAATCTATTTTAGAAGTATGTAACTTACAAGTATTATATTCTTAGCAGTGCTGTTATTTTCATCCTTTTGTGAATTCATTTTCATTATCAGCGTTATAGGAAAAATTCCTCCTAAAATAGTTGCAATGATATATAACCAAGTTTCAAAAGAAAAAGGCAAACCAAGCTTTTTCCACCCAGGAACTGGAAGAGGCTTCTGTGCTAAAAATCTGTAGTTATCTGTATGATATGGAAAGGAGATATCGAAATCGGAATATCTCTGTATTCTTAGTACAATGGCATTAATTATTATATCTTTCTTTCTGTAAGCCAAATCCCCAAGCATCCCTGTCCAAGTTCCATTGGGGAGTTTTCTCCCCCATTCCTCCTTTTCATTGCTATATAATGTGAAAGAAAAAGTTCAATTTTCTTACTAATCATTTGGAATATATCTATATTAGTTCCAACGCATGTTTTGTTGCTATTCATGTATAAAAATGGGAAATCCTTGCAAACAGAGGTTACTTGAACTAATTTTTCATTTATATTTTTATTCCTTTCAACAAAAAGTTCTTTTCGAGACCTAGCCTTCGTCCATAAACCGAGAAATATCTTAGAATAGTTTGACTGATATTTTGAAAATGCGGTAATGCTGTAAATTTCTATAACTAATTGATCAAACTTTGATGCCAACTCTGCAATTAAAATATATTCAGATCTTTGAATGACAGTATTAAATAAACGACTATCCAGTTTCATTCTTGAGTTTAGATTTGCAATTATTAGATGTGAAGGTGCCCATTGCTTATATTCTAAAGACTTTTGAAAAAATATTTGTAGATCAGAATTATAAGTAATTATAACATAAGTTATTTCAAAACTTTGTAATATATCCTTACCGTATTGTTCGGGATTAAAATCATTTAATGCCGATATGAAAATGGTCAATCCTTCCTGAAGATTTAAAATCAGTTTCCTAAAATAATTCTCTATTAAAATAACTTCTTCTACTATGAAGAATATCTTAGTGTCTGATAAGCCGTGAGAAAATATATCAATGAAGAATTCTTCCATAGTTCTCCACTCGTCTGTATGGACGGTCTTCTTCTCTCTTCCAAGGGAGGAAAAATTTTTGCAATCACTTTTGAATGAAAACATTCTGAACTACTACAAAAATTTCCTCTACACTCAAAGAAGAGAGATACAGTTAAAATAATTTCAAAAATTTTCATTTATTTATCTTATTTATTTTTCTATCTTTATTTATTTATTTTATTTATTTATTTATAAAAATATAAATTTATCTATTTATTTATTAATATAATGTTAAGTTTTTTTTCCTACAATGAAAGTTTTTAAAGCTTTATATATTTCTGAGCTTTTTTTTTATATATAGGTATATATATATATATATATATATATATATATATATATATATATATATATATATATATATATATATATATATATATATATATATATATATATATATATATATATATATATATATATATATATATATATATATATATATATATATATATATATAATATATATATAATAAAAAAAATAAAAAAAAAAAAAAAAAAAAATAATAAAAAATATAAATAAAATAATAATAATAATAATAATATAATAATAATAATATAATAATAATAATAATAATAATAATAATAATAATAATAATAATAATAATAATAATAATAATAATAATAATAATAATAAATAATAATAATAATAATAATAATAATAATAATAATAATAATAATAATAATAATAATAATAATAATAATAATAATAATAATAATAATAATTTGTAAGCATTTTTCTTCCACAGATCTAAAAATTACTATTTATTCTTACTTTTTTTATTTTCTTTAATAATATCTTAGTGTTATCTTGAATAATTTACAAATAAAATAAAATAAATGATAATTTTTATCTGCTAAAGCGTTTCGTTGGTAAACTTGGGACAACTTGAGACTTTGAGATTATAACAGTGAATGAATTGACACAGACAAATTGCAAAAAATAGTTTAACATTTATTATAATATTGATGAAGTATTTCAAATGAAAATCAAATTTAAGAGACAAAAAATTCAATCCTGATTTTTATTTTTTAATTAGTATAAAAAGTTTCTTCAATTTTCTACTTTTGGATTTCGTCTGAAGAAGTTAGGACTTTGAAATAGAAAATATTTTTAAGTCTGTATTGAATTCCTCGTATACCTTTTTCGACTTTAATATATATATATATATATATATATATATATATATATATATATATATATATATATATATATATATATATATATATATATATATATATATATATATATATATATATATATATATATATATATATATATATATATATATATATATATATATATATATATATATATATATATATATAATATTGTTTTTATTCATTTAAGGAAAATAAAACAAATACTTATTAAAAATATCTTTCAAGTCAATAATGATCGTAATTTTTTCATAAGTATTATTATTATTATTATTATTATTATTATTATTATTATTATTATTATTATTATTATTATTATTATTATTATTATTATTATTATTATTAAATAAGTTAACATATTGTAATTTGATCACCAAAATCTTTCTCTCCAGAAGGTATAGAATAGAATATATTTTTTAAATATGTTTATTAAATGAGATGAATACTGAATATCTCATTTAAATAATAATAATAATAATAATAATAATAATAATAATAATAATAATAATAATAATAATAATAATAATAATATAAAACTTACAAAACCGTTATTTTCAAGATCATCAATCTAAATAATATTTATTTTCGTTAATATAATTTTACCATTATTATAAATATTATTATTATTACCATTATTATTATTTTTATAATTGCTATTATTATTATTTATCATTATTATCATTATCATTATTATCACTATCATTATTATTATTACTATTATTATTGTTATTAATATTATTATTATTATTTTCAATATTAATTTATTATTATTATTATTATTATTATTATTATTATTATTATTATTATTATTTATTATTATTATTATTATTATTATTATTATTATTATTATTATTATTATTATTATTATTATTATTATTATTATTATTATTACAAATACATTATTTGTAGTGCAAATTTCTAAAATTGTAATTTAGCTATACGTGTAATGTGTTTTTTTTTTTTTTTTTTTTTTTTTTACAGAAGCCACCACTCACGGGCAGAGCCCTTTTCAAGGAGGGGGCACACACACATAGAGAAAGCTCACTTAAACACACACACACCTAACGCACAACCCTCAGGTGGGCGCAGACGGAAGCCTTGAAGAGTGGAAGGTTAAATACAGAAGGAAAAATAGATGAAGGTAGAGAGTTCCACAGAATAGAGGTGGCTGGAAAGAAAGAGGTACCACAACGGGCTAGCCTGGGATTTCCTACGTCCACACAAAATTGGTGAGAAAGCAGGGCACCCCTTGTGCAACGAGGACGACGCAATGGTGGAGGAATGCGAGAGGCCAATTCTCTCGAGCACCTGCCATTGTAGTACCTGTAGAAAAGAGATAGCGCGCCAACGTCACGTCGCAGAGACAGAGGGTCAAGAGAGTTTGAAAGTAGGGGACAGTTAATTAATCTTTTAGCTTTTGACTCAACCCTATCCAGAAGAGAGGAGGAGCCGGAGCCCCCCAAATGTGAGAACAGTACTCCATACAAGGACGAATAAGACCCTTATATATTTGGAGTAACTGTTCAGAAGAGAAAAATTCTCGCAATCTGAACAGAACTCCAGCTTCTTAGAGGCCGCTTTAGCAACCATTGTGATATGTGGTTTCCAAGATAGTTTGTTGTTTATGTTTAGACCAAGAATGTTAATGTTATTTACAGGTGAGACGGGAGAGCCATCGAAGAGGATAGGAAAGTTAGGAGGTGTTTTTGAGAGGGAGATGTGAAGAAGTTGAGTTTTTAAAGAATTGAATTTCACAAGGTTGCTATGACCCCACCGGGAAATCCCATCCAGATCGGCAAGAATAGAATTGGAAAGTTGAAGACGAGAAGCAACTCTAGAAGCAAAAGAGGGAGCAGATTTGAAATGAGTAGAAGAATGCAGAGTTGAATCATCAGCATAAGAGTGAACAGAGTTAGAAGTGCAGTGGAGAAGATCGTTAATGAAAAGTAAGAATAAGGTTGGAGATAAAACAGAACCCTGAGGAACACCACAGTTGACAGAAAAGGAGGAAGAGGTCGCTCCATCTACAACTGCCGAAATGGAACGATCTGAGAGAAAAACTAGACAATAGTAAGCAAAGAGAAGGAGGAAACCCAAAGGAGGGAGCTTGGAGAGCAGTGACGCATGCCACACCCGGTCAAAAGCCTTGGATATGTCAAGCGCCACCACACAAGACTCCCCGAAGTCCCTAAGGGCAGAAGACCATAGATCAGTAAGATAGGAAAGTATGTCACCAGTTGACCTCGAGCGTCGAAAGCCATACTGGTGATCAGAAAGAAGAGAATGAGACTCCAAATGATCCAGGAAATGAGAGTTGAGAAGAGTTTTCAAAAATTTTAGATAGAACACAGGTGAGAGCTATAGGTCGATAGTTAGAAGGGTCAGAGCGACTACCTTTTTTCGGGATCGGTTGAACAAACGCACGCTTCCAGCATTGAGGAAAAGTATTAGTATTAAGGCATAGAGAGTAGAGCTGAACGAGGACAGGCGCCAACTCGGAAGCACACTCCCTCAGAACACGAGGGGGAATGCCATCCGGGCCACTGGCCTTCCTGACGTTCATAGATTTCAGGATCCCATGCACCTGATCATGAGTAATTACAGGCAGAGACATGGGACACCTGAGAGGAGAAGGAGTAGGAGGAGGGATGTCAGAGTCGAGCAGGGTGGAATTAGATGAAAAAAGGAGGCCGAAGAGATTAGCCTTTTCAGAAGGAGTATTAGCAACAGAACCATCAGAGCGAATAAGAGGAGGAAAGGCAGATTTACAGAAGTTGTTAGAAATATTTTTGACAAGAGGCCAGAAATTTTTATCAGTAGGAGAGCCATGGAGGTCAGCGCACTTCCTTTTAATGAAAGTACGCTTAGTCCGTCGAAGAACATCCCTGCATCGATTCCGGGCTGAATGAAAATTAGTAAGAGTGATAGGAGAAGGAGAGTTTTTCCATACACGATAAGCATTGTCTCTCTCCCGGAGGGCAAGAGAACAATTGCCATCGAACCATGGATTTTGAGGAGAAAAAGATTTAGTTGAAGATGGAATGAATCTGCCCATCCCTTCAAGGATTACTGCCCCTACCTTTTCAGCAGAGACAGAAGCGTCCCCGAGACAAAGCAAGATTCACTCCAATGATAGTTAGCAAAGAAGCGGCGCATTGCCCCCAATTAGCCCGATTAAAGTGCCAGAAAGTACGTTTAGGGCATGGTGGAGCTGTTGGAGAGAAAAGCATTATAACTAAGAGCTATAAGATTATGGTCAGAGTTACCAATAGGAGGGAAAATGGTGTATTTATAACTAGAAGGAGTAGTGGTGAAGCATAAATCAAGTGTATTCAAGAATTGGTTAGGACGATCTGGAATGTGTGTGGTTCCCTAATCAACTGCTCCAGATCGTTAAGAATGCTGAAAGAATTGGCCTCCCTCCCACCTGTATCAGTATGAGAGGAACCCAACCACTCAGTGTGGTGTACGTTGAAATCCCCTAAATAGAGGACCTCAGCATTTGGATGAGAAGAAGTGACAGTCTCGTGAGTAGTAGTAAGGATATTGAAAAAAAACTGGAAAATCTGTTCCTATTAGAGGAACAGTAGCAGAAACACAAGATAATTGTGGTAACAGGAAGACATATTTTTAGTCATAAAACATCGAAATTAGGAGATTCTAGATTTACGAGACGTGATCACAGGAGTGTTAATGTTAATATAGGCACAGACTCCACCATTTAGACGGAAATTGTGAAAAAAGTTGTAGTTAGAGACATTAAGATTGCAAGAGAAAGAATCCCTGTCCAACTGGGTCTCAGACAGAAGCAAAAGGTTAGGAAGAGAGGTAGTGAGGTAGTGTTCAACAGACGCGATATTAGATCGAAGGCCACGTACGTTAGCAAAGGAAATGGAAAACCCCCGTCTACGCCCAACCCCACGATCACTCGAATTAGGCATTAAAAAAAAAAAAAAAAAAAAAAAAAAAAAACGTGCACACACAAACACACACACAATCACGCTCGTAACCACACACTTAAACACGCACGCACCCACGCA
>SEYY01018501.1:7500-12500 GCA_009176605.1 Armadillidium nasatum | reverse complement strand
TGTCAGCCTCAGTCATATCTAACCAAAAATTCTTTCTGATGATAATATCCCCAATTCCTTCAGAATATCCTTGTAACTCTTCTTTTCAAATCCAAAAATCATTCTTGTAAAATTTAAAAAAAAAAAAGAAAAAAAAAAGTTTTTTGATGTTAACTTGTTTCATAGAATGATGTAGTACTGTTAATGTAAATAAAATAAAATCGAGAGAGAATGAAAAGTTTTGGAATTGAAATGTCACTACTGCATTCTGAGCGAATAACCAAAAAAAATTTTTTTTTTTTCCAACTTAATTTTTTTTTTTTTTTAAAGAAATTAATTTAATTGAATTAATTCACTAACATTTGAAGTTCTACTTCTGTCTCTTTTTATATGCTCTAATTATAAAAATTAATTTGCTTTATTTTTCTTCAAGATTTAAAGTTTTGTAAGTTCATACATAAAATTAAAAAAAAATTTTTAAGTATTTATCTCGGTAATTCGAAAATAACTATTAAATAACAACACAGTCCCATAAATTATTTTTGAAAATTTTAAATCGTTTTCTTTAAAATTTAAAATTTAAATATAGTGTATTGGTTCTATCAGTCACATATTCTTCATTTTTATATTCAAAAAATTTGAAATTGCTTGTACATTTCAAAATTTTTATTTTATGTAATTTATGTTAAATAACTAATTATATTTACTTATTTACTTTAATTAATTATTTATTGCTACTCAGATGAATAAACCTACTAAAATGAAAAAGTCTTGTAGCTTAAGATAAACAGTTCTTTTTTTTTAAATCATGATTTTTTCTATTTGATTCATATATAAGATTTCATTTTTTTTAAAAAAATAACCAACCCAGTATGGTAATATTACAATTATCCTTTACCCATGGTCCATTTTCTTCAGATTAAATAACTCAGAGGCGTCGGAGTTCCCCAGATGGTATGAGCTTCATCTCTCCCATTAAAACCCTGGAAACTGAGGAGAGATATTTCCTTCTCCCGTTGCATTAAGATGCCTTGATTTGCAAAGAGATATGCTAAGCTGATGTTAGCACTGATGAACCATCCATTAATGATCTTTTACAGCATTTGTGAACATGGTTCTTCGGAAGTGGGGGAATGGAATATCCCCTTCACCTCTAAAGCGAGGTGTATAGTTCACTCTTTAAGACTGATTGAGATACCTCTCAGTCACTACTACTACTACTACTAGCAATAATAATAATAATAATAATAATAATAATAATAATAATAATAATAATAATAATAATTATTATTATTATTATTATTATTATTATTATTATTATTATTATTATTATTATTTTAATGATTATAACTGAATAATGATAATAAAACACCTATATGATTAGACAGTTCCCTACAGACGATACAATGCACATTAGAAGTGAAGAATTATTTCTATTATTTTAAGTTCGATTCCTTAAAATAATATTAACAGGCAGTGACAGAATCAGCAATACAACTCAAAATTAACACAAGACAATAACTAAAAGAATGAGCTATATCTACGCTACAGCTGAAATCATTCAGAACAGATCGCAAAGGTTTAATGAGCCATCTTTTAATTCAGATGATATGTTACGAAAAAAAAGAAACAATTAGTAGTGAACTAGTCTCGAAATTTGGCATTTTAAGGGGATTTAGAGATTTTTTTTGTCCAATTTTGACCCAAAATCGGTTGCGTGGAAAAAATGCCCTATTTTTAAGATACAAGAATGAAATTTTGGAGACTAAACATAATTTAGCGAAGTAGGGAATTTTGCATTAATAAAAAAATTTCTGTAGTTTCAACAGTTTCGGATTAAAACTCGCAGTTTTCTAATTTCTAAGGTATAGATCAAAGATTTTTACCTCGTATTTTGTTATGACAATGGGGAAGGACAATTTATCTAATCAATTTCAAAACTGACTAAAAGAAATTACAGTTGAGCAGGTAAACCCATTATATAAAAACTTTTGAAAACTAGCTTAAAAGACAAAAAATAAAAATAATTCTGTTTCTACTGAGTAAAAGAATTTCTATTGTCATCAAGCAATGACAATGAAAAAGAGATTTAATTAACTGAAAAATGATGGTGATAAAATTGCTTTTTTGTATTCTGATAAATACACGCACACACACACACACACACACACACACACACACACACACACACACACAAAATGAAGCTAATCAGACAGTTCGAATTTCGGAAACTGAGTCAACTTCTCAGCGTTTTCTGTCTTATTCTTCCAGCAGTGTCCCGAGAGAACGCTTGTACTATTTGGTGAAAATCAAAAAATGTTCTATGTTTAAAATATAATTTACTTTTAAAAAGATTCAAATATTAATAGACCTGTTTTGATCTTTCTTGATAAATGGGTGGACATTGAGGGTTTATGATTGGTGAGATTCATGTTTCAATTTGGAATAGCAATTGGTGAGATGCATCATGAATTTGGAATAGCGACTGGTGAGATGCATCATTTGGAATTTTGTGATAGCGACTGGTGAGATGCATCATGAATTTGGAATAGCTATTGGTGAGATGCATGTTTCAACTAAGGATAGCGATTGGTAAGATTCATCATAAAATTGTGATAGCGACTGGTGAGATGCATCATGAATTTGGGATAGCCACTGGTGAGATGCATCATGAATTTGGGATAGCGATTGGAGAGATGCATGTTTGAATTTGGGATAGCGATTAATAAGATTCATCATAAATTTGTGATAGCGACTGGTGAGATGCATCATGAATTTGGAATAGCTATTGGTGAGATGCATGTTTCAACTAGGGATAGCGATTGGTAAGATTCATCGTAAATTTGGAATGAATTTGATTGTAGTTCCGCATCTTGATAACGCATTCAAACTATGCCAAAAATCTTTCTCCTTTCGACTGTTCTACTTCTTTTCAGTATTAGAAATTATAGAAGACTTTCTGAGGCAAAGTTTTAATTAGTATTAATATTAATTATAACTTCTTATTAGTATTAATATTACTTAGTATTAATTTTGTCATTAGTTTTAAAATTCAATATTTGTTTATAGTAATTTAGGTAAAATTAAAAGTTTAAATTTTGACATCTGCATTACATCGTAAAGATGTTAAAAAAATAACATTTACGACACCTACTATATATATATATATATATATATATATATATATATATATATATATATATATATATATATATATATATATATATATATATATATATATATATATATATATATATATATATATATATATATATATATATATATATATATATATATATATATATATATATATATATATATATATATATATATAAAATTATATAACTCTGGTTCCTGCTGAATGACTTGCATTTTTGTGTTATGAAACAATTTTTATTCTTTGTTCATTTTTTTTTATTAGAAGATAACAAAAACGTAATTAAGATTGAAATTACAATTTGAAGATTTTGCTTTTTAAGATGTCATTCTTCCTTTCTCTCTTTCGGTTCTATTTCTGTTTTGCTTCTTTCCTTCTGTTCTTTATGTTGCTTCTCTGTTAGTTCTGTGGAGAAGACCACTTCTCTTGTTGTTGTTGTTGTTGTTGTTGTTGTTGTTGTTGTTGTTGTTGTTGTTGTTGTTGTTGTTGTTGTTGTTGTTGTTGTTGTTGTTGTTGTTGTTGTTGTTGTGGTGGTGGTGATTTCGTGCTTTTATGTCATTTTGAAAATGATATAGTCGTAATTGTTGTAGCTTTTTTTTCTTTTTGATTATTATTATTATTATTATTATTATTATTATTATTATTATTATTATTATTATTATTAATCAAAATGGTCCCCATATTGCGTAAGGCGTATAGGCAGCCATTGCAAATATTGCTTAATGAAGCTACAGCAGCTGTTTCGGCTTCTCCAAAGACCAACATACTATTGTTTCGAAAGAAAGTTCAAATATGTTTTGCTACTATAAATCATAACTCTGGCCTTTTTTAGGTTTATAACTTCATCATTACAAACCAATCAGTGATTTCGATTTCTGAGTTTAACCAAAGTTTATCTAATAATTACTATTACGTAAACTTTGGTTTAACGTCCTATGAACAAATTTCGTATCGACCGTATAGAATGGAATGCCAACGATCCCTGAATTGCTTCGCCACCCGACTTAGACTAAATGGGATGATGATGACAGACGAACTTTATTTCATGGTGTTCTCTAACCCTTTCACAAGCAAAATTAGACTATGACTGTACCACTTATTTGCATCACCCAGACTCATTTCAGAATGTGACATTGAACATTGAATTTTTTTCAAAAGATCAGCCTTCAGGTTGTTACAAGCAATGATTTTGTCTTTTCGCCCCCAAGACCTCTTGAGAGCTACTTTCTTTCGTTTTCAGACCCCCCTCCTTCCCCGTTCCATCTTTTTCGGAAACAATCTCATATTTTCCTATTATATCACATGATCCTTCCTGTTGACCGTTTGAAGTTATTGTTTAAGGTCCTCAACATTTCCCTACTGAAGATCCTTCGATTTAAATTTAATAATGTGGATATATATATATATATATATATATATATATATATATATATATATATATATATATATATATATATATATATATATATATATATATATATATATATATATATATATTTTCTAAATTCCGAAATTCTGTTTAAATCATCTAATTTTATAAAGAACCTGATCCATCCTGTCCTTTTATTGGAGGATTTTCTGCAGATTTAGACACCCACAAGGACTCCCTCTCCTACAAGCACGGGTAGAAGTCAGTAAAGTTGTGGGAGTTTCAGTTGTATAATCAGATCATATATTATCTCACACGTTTCATTTTCATTCCTCACTATCAACGATGTAAGTTATGACACATTTACGGACCTTCTCAAATATTCTGCATAATAAACATAATCAAGTCTGGCTGTCCCAGAGCGCTTTTGGCATTGTAGAGTCTGAATACTAGAAATTCCATAACTCTAATTTCTCAGAGAATTCCCCATCTCAC
>SEYY01018498.1:35000-73284 GCA_009176605.1 Armadillidium nasatum | reverse complement strand
GGTATTAATTTACAATAATACAAAGCATGCAGAACTAGGTATGTCACCATCAGAAAAGCTCATGACAGAGCAACATGAAAAAGGAGTGGTACTCCCAATTCCCAGAGAAGAACAGGAGAAATGGCGAGAGGGTCATCCAAACTGGCTGCCATATGCAGTGGGAGTGAAAGTGAAGAAAAAATTTATAACTGTGGATAGGACCTTAGAGAAAAAGTTAGGAGTGAGGTACGAGGGTCCTTTTGTTGTCTCGAAAGTAATCTCTGAAGGAATGGTTTATGAAATTGAAGGTAAAGGAAAAAAGACAAGAGCACACTATTCGCACCTGAAGGTTTGGGCGGACCCACCCACATACCTAGCACAATATTTCCAACAGGACGAGGAGGAACCTACCCAAGAAGAACCACTCGTAGTTACAGCAGCAGAAGACATCTCAGAAACGGAAACAACAGGTTTTGTCCCAAGTTTGATGCATATTTCAACGAATGTTGGAAATCAGAAGAAGAGGGGTTCAAAGTTGAAGGATGCGTGGAAGATGTTGAAAGATATGACTATAAAAGAAATCAAAAAGAAGAATTCAGTTACTCAAACAGACAAAGTAATAACTGTCAGTGTGGGAATACAAACAGCTGACCCTGAATTGATGTTGTCACCAATTGAAACCAGTGAACAGTTGGACTGGATCTATGTTAATGACACTGATAGTGATTCTGACAGTGTATTTGAAATACAGAAGTTTGAGGAATCATTAAAGTTCCCAGAATCAAGTTATACATTTGGAGTTGTTATAAGTGAGACAAGTGATGCAGATTTGAACCATACCGTTGATGATCTAGCAGTGGAATTAGGAATAGAAGATGTAAGCCAGACTGAGGACTCGAAGGGCGTATATAGCTTTTTCGAAGCTTTAAGCACTCCAGAAAACCTATCTAAATCTATTCATGAAGAAATACAGGAAGTTGGAGAGAATCCAGAGGAAGTAGATAAAGGTACTGCGCACAAGCAACCAGCCGATAAACAGCAGTTGAATGGCAAAACCTACTCTCCACCAGGAACAAGATCACGTGGACCGGTGCCTGAAATGCCGAACGTCCAGGAAAAGGTATTGGAATATGAAAAAAGAACAGAAGCCAGAAGAAAGTCGTATTGTAAAGAATGATTTTTTTTCTCTCTTAGAGATTGGGCTTCCAATCTCTGAGGGGGAGTCGTGTGGTAGGTTAACGATTGTAAAATATAAGAACCAACTAAATTACGTGGTATGATCTTTTAGATTTAGGTTGAGAACTTGCCATTTTCTTGCCATTTTGGAGTGTTTAATGTGCTATACGTTTGAATTTCGTCCAAATAAAAAACTGTGACTTTGTTTAACGTTTGTTGGAAATTTACAAATTGGAAATTAGTCCCGTTGAACGGGTAAGTTAAAGATTGGAATAATAAATAAATAGTGAAAGTTTTGAATACGAATTTTGTCATACGTATATTGATTATTTAAGGAAAAATTGGCGAGGTTTTTTTAAAGTAAAATTTTGATATAGTCTGGAATACTGCTTGAAATGATAAATTACTTGAAAGTTGTAGATTTTAGAGAGATACGTGTATCTAGTTATGAAATGGTGATATAGCTTGAAATTTCGTTTGGGAAAGATAGTTACTAGAAAATTTAATGTGAAAATAAAATTTAGGTTAAAATTGAAGAAAGAAGTAGCTAGAAGGAATTTAAGGAAAAATTTAAAGTAAAACTTGACAGAAGAGCAAAGGTGAAAAACTTAAAAAGTCTTAATGCCTGCAGCTTATTTATTTATTATTATTATTATTATTATTATTATTATTATTATTATTATTATTATGTTATTATTATTATTATTATTATTATTATTATTATTATTATTATTATTATTATTATTATTATTATTATTATTATTATTATTATTATTATTATTTATTCATGCTGCTAGTGCCCAGTATTCATTATTGGTTTATATTTATTCATTCAGGAGCCGATCTGGAGACGGTTTCCCGTTCGTGTGGATCTTTGGAACACCAACGAAAATAGCCTGTGGAAAGTGACGGCCGCCTGCTTACAATAGCACATCTACTCTTGTTTACAAGCTCACCTTCTTGAGGTTAACGGACTGTGCAAAAACACCGGCCTTATCAGTGGTGCTGCCTCATTGCCTCATTGTGGATTTGGGGTGATGTCTTGATGCGTTAAGTCTGTCCTCTGGAAAGATTCCATGTGTGACATTCGAGAGGTGTCATCCAAGCAGCTATAAATTAGTTATTATTGAGTCCATGGTTCTGGAGCTATAAGTAGGATAAATTAGTGTCGTGTGGTATATACCGGCACTTAGGATCCTGTTGTAAATAATATAATTTATTTTTAATCTTGTCTTTCTATCCTCCTGCTAGTGGTGGTTCTCCAGTCGAAGAAAAAAAGAACTTAGGCAAAGGCTACAATCCAGCTTTAAAATACTATATATTTATATATATATATATATATATATATATTATATATATATATATATATATATAATATATATATATATGATGTCAATAACATTAACTTTTTGATTCTTTATTCGTTAAGCACTCGTAGAAAAAAGATGTAGTTCCTCCATTCTTCTTGTCATGAATGTTGCAAAACAGTTAGATTTTTTTTCAGTGAACCCCACACAAACCGGCTATGGTGAAACTAATTTTAGTAGTATTAATCATGTACGCTTTATCGTTAACTCCGATGTTCCTCTGGAGTTTTACATTTCTGGCACAAGTTAGTAAATGAGAATCGAGGCTCAGACTTTTCCAGCCGAGACGATCATCTTGTATATCCTTAAATAAATTTTATATACATGTGCTTTAGTCAGATTGAAATAATTTTAAATAAAACATCTTTAAGAGCATCAGCTACAAGTTAACCTTACAGGAGTTATATTTTTGTTTTTTGTTTTGTTTTGTTTCTGAGAGCTGACTTCACCAACTAGGGCATAGGCCGTCCCTCCAGGCAGACAAAATACTGCCCTTCAGGCCTCCACCAGTTTAGAGCGAATGATCCGTTCGCTCCAAGAGCTGGTGAAGCTCTCCAGGAGTTATATTGAAAACTTTTTGAATTATTAAGACGACGCTAGCAATCTCATCCACAATCTTGAGGATTTTACAGTTTCAAGGACATTAAAAAACCCCAGAGTAGGTGTGCTAAAACTACATATTATACATATGAGTATTATGACAGAATAAATGGCGATATATTTTGCCAAGAAATGCTTATACTACCTTCTGTAAATACATTAATTCAATTCGCAAGAGCTACCGCTTCATTAACACTTGGAGTATTGAGTGCCAATAATGCCATGACTGAGGTACCGAAACCTTCATTCCAATTATTAGATGCCTATTTATTTGTAATAAAAGTAAAATTAACTTCTTGGAAACGTTTAGAGATTGAGAAATTTCTTCTTGAGATTAACTCAAAATATCCCGTAAGAAGAATTGAGACTAAAATATTTAATTTTACTCAAGGATTATCAAATATCAATACATCGAACATAAATAATGATAGTCTGCTACAGAAAGCAATAATCGGAATTGTAGAGCATGATGCATATTCAGGAAATTATAAAAATTTCCATTTAAGTTTACACATTTTGAACATAGAACCATCAACTTGCAGGCAAACAGCCAGCCGTATTAACGAAGTTATAAGATGTTATACAATGGAGGCTATCATTATGTTCGTGACCTTTTAATGATTTAACTTCGAATACTGTTACTTGGGGTGATGGGACAGGTATTGATCTGTAATGATATGTTGAAAATAGTAAGTTATTCGCTTATGATTTTACACCCGATCTTTCAGCCTGTAATTCATACCATCTCAGCATTGTAAGAAAAGGAACATTTGAGACTAAGTTTAACTTTTGGTAAAGCATTGATTTCTTCTATCTCAATCATGGTGTATATGGAATATCCTCAACTTATTGAGATTGACCGTGTAAGAAATATAATCTTGAATTATTAAAGATAAATAAAGAAGAAATTTTAAACGTATTTAAAAATGAAAAAAGATTTTTAGGCTTGCTCGCCTATAAAATCTCGAAGTCATGGAGAGTCTCGACTCAATGAAACTAGAAATAGATTCAATACCTATCTTTATTACTTCACCTTGAACTGTTAGCGATATAGACTGGCTATCCCTTTATGAAAATAAGAATAATAATAATGTTTATTTTATTGATTTACTAAATTTGGAAATTGTGTTGTCATCCTTATGTAACTTGATTTTTTTTTAAAAGTATAATAATACTCATCATTAATGATATTGTGTTTTCATGCACTCTAACTCTAACTTCGGTGGAATACATTGTGTTTATTTTATAAAATGTTTTTTTAAATAATGTATTTTTTAAGAGGATTACAGAAACATATTTAATATTAAAAATTTATATTTGAATGATTTTGTTGTTGGTGAATATGCAATTAATGAAATAAAATAAAAACGTTTTTACTCCCACTCCCTTTGATTTATGACTTCTTGATATTTCATGTTTTCTCTACTTGGAGCATGGGTTTTGTGCGCATACACGGGTATGGATATTTACGCATGTACAGTCGTCAACAGGAGTTCGTTCCTATTAAGCTGGAAATAAATATTTATATAAAATGGGGATCATGTCAGGTTCAGCCAATCACAGTTCAATTAAAACCCTCTCAATGTTTTTATTTTCTTTTTATTCAAAATAGAGCTTTTATGAAATGATTTATATTTTATATAAATATTTATTTCCAGCCTAATAGGAACGAACTCCTGTTGACGACTGCACAAGTGTATATCATTTCATATGTATGATTAAGAGCTTTACTGCATAACTGTAGAAAATATTCATATAGATTTAATAAAACAATTTGAAAAATTAAAATTCGAAAGTAAAAAAAACCTTTTAAAATTAAAAAGAAAAGATAAAGTCCGAAAGGAAAAAAAATTTCCTCATGACAAAACATTATTTAAAAAAAAAAACAATTTACTTGATGAAAAAAATTACTTGAGAAGCAAAATTATGAAAGAGGGAAAATATTAATTCAGGGTTGTTTATTCATGAAGACCCATTGATAAGAAATTCAGGTCATAGCATGAAAACATTATCAAAATAAAAGCAATATAAGTAAGATACGTCATAAAGCAGCATTGGGAAATAATGTGTTGCTTGAGTGCGCATGCGTGTGCACATTTAACTCATTTTCCTTATCAATTCTCCATCAGAATATGGTTAGGAAAGAGCGTGATCAATTTCCCCTCAATGTCACCTAGCACTGTCACTGCTCTCAAAGGTCGGGCCTGCATATATATTATTATATATATATATATATATATATTATATAATTATATATATATATATATATATATATATATATATATATATATATATATATATATATAATGTAAAGAATCTGGTAAAAACGGTTTGTATCAAAATGTTTAAGTAATAGTTGAAAGATGCGACTCTAGAATTCATGTTTTCCGACATTTTAAGAAATCGTGAATTTTAATGAATTACGCTCGATCTTTTTCTATTTATTTTGACATTCAAACTTATATTTATTTGGGTTTATGGTAAAGGTGGAGATTGTTTCTGAGTTTCGATTGTTAAAAAATATGAAAATCGAAATATCGGAGAAGCCTATCGTAAACAAGAGAGTTGCCAGAGTGGTACTATTACTAGACATACACACAATTATTATTACTTACTTTTCTAGCAGAACCTAATTCGACTTATCATAACCTGAACTACACAAGTTTCCGTAAAAGAGGCCTAACCTACACAAGAAGTTGCCGTAAAAGAGGCCTAACCTACACAAGAACATCCGACCACAATGTAAATAAAACGCAAACTAAAATTCTTTTAGGGATATAGTATCGATTAAAATAAAATATCGACATAAAAAAAATATCGATATAAAAAATATCGAAACTCAAAACAATCTCCACCTAAGCCTTTTTTTTTTTTTTTTTTATTAATAATATATATATATATATAATATATATATATATATATATATATATATATATATATTATATATATATATATATATATATATATATATATATATATATATATATATATATATATAATATATATATATATATATATATATATATATATATATATATATATATATATATATTATATATATATATATATATATATATATATATATATATATATATATATATATATATATATATATATATATATATATGGACCGTTTATTTTGAAAGTGGTGTAAGTCCATTTTCTTTTGTTTCGAGAAAATTAAAGGTTCCTATATTTGTTGATTATGCAATTTCATTTATCGACCGATTTTAAGTTGTACAAAACATGGGATTTTTTTGAGAAATTAAACACGGACTAGTTATATATAAAAAAATTACATTAAATTAAGCATGAATTACGTGATAGCTCATTTTTCTCAAAAATGGACTTACACCACTTTCAAAATAAACGGTCCATATATATATATTATATATATATATATATATATATATATATATATATATATATATATATATATATATATATATATATATATATATATATATATATATATATATATATATATATATATATAAAGTATATTTAAGTTCAAAAAGCATATAAAAACTTTAATATCATTTCGTAAAACAGGAAAGAAATTTTGCAAGTAGTTAAAATTTATGTCACAACGTATTAATTTTAGTCTCTCTTTAAATAATTTGGAATAAAATATATATCGAGGAAAGTTTAAAAGTTATTTTAATATGATAAAATGTTTATTTAAATATAATTAATTCTTAATAAAATTCCTATTTATTTATGGAGTCTAGAATTTATAAGGGCATGCTAATATTTTTGTTTAAAAGTTTTTCGAATAATTGTCAATATGTCATTTTTATAATTTTATTTTTCATATTGTTACTAAATTATTTATATCTATTTATTTATTTATATGAAGTATTTTCTATTTTAGATTCCACTTTTAATATATTTGTCAGAATTATTAATCGCGTTTGTCTGAAATAAATTTTTGAAGTTACATGTAAAAGCTATTGAAAATTACATTCTTCAGAAAGCGCGTTCGTGCATTTTAGTTTCAAATGACTTATCTTATAACTTGTTTATTTCGTATTTATTTATTTATACAGTCCTTTATAATTATCATTATATATTTATTTATTTTATGTTTATAAATAATATATTTAGTACAATTCCTTTATATATATATATATATATATATATATATATATATATATATATATATATATATATATATATATATATATATATATATATATATATATATATATATATATATATATATATATATATATATATATATATATATATATATATATATATATATATATTATATATATATATATATATATTATAATATATATATATATATATATATATATATATATATATATATATATATATATATATATATATATATATATATATATATATATATATATATATATATATATATATATATATATATATATATATATATATATATATATATATATATATATATATATATATATATATATATATATATATATATATATATATATATATATCACCTCTGGTGGGCAAAGGCCAGAGGCCTACTAAAATTCCACCAGAGTTAGGGGGAAAGACGGAAGAATGGTCAAATTAAAGGCCGACGTGACCTGATACACGACGTTTGAAGGTGTGTAAGTCATAGGAAGTTGGAAAAATAGAAGGGAAGGTGTGTGTTCCAGACTTTACCAGTAGAGTACATGTAAGATTGAGCATAGCGGTTAAGTCTGGGTCAGAGAGTTGGACAGAGAAAGGATGAGACTGTGTAGAAAGTCGAGTCGCACGAGCCCTTCTCAGTGGAGGAGGTATGCGACGAGAGAGTTCAGAAGAGCAGTGTCCATTGTAATAGCGATAGTATAGAGAGAGTGACGCAACAATTCGAATGGGCAGAAAGAGATTGGAGAGAATTAGTGAGAGCAGGAGAGTTGATAAGACGAAAATGCCCTAGACTCCACCCTTTCCAGGAGAGCTGTGTGAGTGGAACCACCCCAGATGTGTGACGCATACTCCATACAGGGGCGAACAACACCCCTATACAGAGCAAGCAACTGGGGTGGAGTGAAGAAAATACTGAAGGCGCCTCAGAACACCTAACCTCTTAGAAGCTTGTTTAGAAAGAGAGGTAATGTGATCTTTCCAAGAAAGATCACGAGAAAAGGAAACACCGAGAATATTAAGAACAGATGAAGGTCTGAGTTGAGTGTTTTCGAAGAAGATATCATAGTTGTGTGGAAGATTGTGTCGAGTAGAGAGATGGAGGAATTGAGTTTTGGTGGCATTGAAAACAACCATGTTCTCTCTGCCCCAATTAGAAATACGAGATAGATCAGAGGTCAGCTGCTCCAAGGCAACCCTCCTTGCATCTAGTAACTGTTGTTGAGAGGGGCGCCTTTCAAATTGAAAAGAGTAATGAAGGGTGGAGTCATCAGCATAGGAGTGGATAGGAGATGAAGTAACAGAGAGAAGGTCATTAATGAAAAGTAGAAAAAGTGTTGGGATAGGACAGATCCTTGAGGAACACCACTATTAATAGATTTAAAGGAAAAACGGTGGCCGTCTACAACAGCTGCTATAGAACGACCGGAAAGGAAATCAGAGAAAAGGTCACAGAGAGAAGGATAGATTCCGAAAGAGGGAAGTTTGGAAATCAAAGCTTTGTGCCAGACTCTATCGAAAGCTTTCGATATGTCCTAGCGCAACAGCAAAAGATTCACCGAAATGCCGAAGAGCGGAGGACCAAGAGTCAGAGAGAAGGGAAAGGAGATCACCAGTAGAGCGTTTCTTACGAAAGCCATACTGGCGATCAGAGATAAGATTAGAAGAATTGAGATGTTTCCAAATCTTCCTGTTAAGGATAGATTCGAAAACTTTAGAAAGAACGGAGGTTAAAGAAATGGGACGATAGTTAGAGGGTTGAGAGGGGTCCCCCTTCTTCGGCACAGGCTGAATGAGCGCACGTTTCCAGCAAGAAGGGAAGGTTGAAGTAGAAAGACATAGACGAAAAAGTTTACCAAGGCAGGGTGCAAGCTCGGAAGCACAAGTTTTGAGAACCACAGGAGGAATACCATCAGGACCGTACGCCTTCTTAGTGTTAAGCTCAGAGAGAGCAGAAAGTGACATCTTTAGAAGAAATTATAATTTTAGGCATAAATGAGTTGGAGGGGTTGAAGGAGAAGGAACAGCTCCGGAATCGTCTAAGGTTGAATTAGAAGCAAAAGTTTGAGCGAAGAGTTCAGCTTTAGAGGAAGGCAAAACGGCAGTTGTACCGTCAGAAGATACTAGAGGAGGGAAAGAGGAAGAAGCAAAGTTAGAGTTGACATTTTTTGCAAAATGCCAGAAAGGGCGTGAGGAAGTAGAACCAGAAAGATTATTGAATTTTAACGGAGAAAAGGAGTTTTTAGTATTACGGAGAATAGATTTTGCACGATTCCGGGATGAAATATAAGTTGCATGAGTTTCTGGAGTTTGAAGACGACGGTAATCCCTGAAGGCAGCATCCCTGTGGCGGATAGCACGAGAACAAGCAGAGTTAAACCAAGGTTTGTTAGGTTTAGTAGAAGGGAAAGAATATGGAATGTACGCCTCCATGCCAGAGAGAATCACCTCGGTTATGCGCTCTGCACACTCAGAGGGACCCCTCCCACGGAAACAGTAATCATTCCATGGAAAATCAGAGAAGTACAACCGCAAGTCAGACCAGTTAGTGGCACCGAAATGCCATAAACGTCTCCTCGCCGAAGGGGGGCCGTTCTTGCGGAAGACTTGAAGAGACAGGACAAGATACAGAGATAAGAAGGTGATCGGATGAACCCAGAGGAGGAAAGAGTTTAACAGTATAAGGAGAAGGATAAGAAGTTAGGAAAAGATCAAGTATGTTGGGTTCATCACCAAGGCGATCAGGGATACGGGTAGGGAGATGCACCAACTGCTCAAGGTTGTTCTGGATAGAAAAATTGGAAGGCGAGTTCACCAGCTGGATCATGAGAACTAGATGAAAGCCATTGGCGGTGGTGAACATTGAAATCACCTAAATATGATGATTTCGGAGAAAGGAGAAGAAGAAAGAATGTGTTCTATTTTGGAGTTAAGATAGTCGAAGAATTTTGGATAGTCTGTAGAATTAGGAGATAAGTAGACAGAACAAATAAATTTAGTTGTAGAGTTGCAAGAAAGTTTAAGCCATAGAGTAGAGAATTCAGAAGACTCCAAATTAGAGACACGAGAACAGACAACATCGTTGCGCACATAAGCGCAACATCCGCCTTTGGCTGAAAATTGAGGATAGAGACAGTAGGAGGAAACAGAGTAAGGCTTGCTGTCAGAGCACTCAGACACCTGAGTTTCGGTTAAGAATAAGAGATGAGGTCTAGAAGAAGAGAGGTGGTGTTCGACAAAGTGGAAATTAGTAAAGAGACCGCGAATGTTGCAGAAGTTAATGAAAAAGGAAGATCGTGCATCAGGGCAAGTCGGCGTAGAGGTCTTGGTGGCACCAACCCCATCACCAGAGGCCACCAACTCCCAAGTGGTGATGGGGGAAGGAGTGGATGAGGGGCATTCTTTGGATGCCGCCCCTCGTAGCATCTCCGAGGCAGTATAAATATATATATATATATATATATATATATATATATATATATATATATATATATATATATATATATATATATATGTATATATATATATGGGACCTCATAGAAGATCTTGTAAGGGGTCCCCCGACGAGCCTAGTGACGCTAATGGTGTTTAGAGGTTGATGGGGAATATGCTAATCCCACTGAAAGGAAATATCTTATTTGTGAGTTTAAATTAAACTTAAAGACCAAATTTGAAACCAACGAATCGAAAAGTATGATGTTTGGGAGAACTTTTAGGACCAATTGAAAAGGATGCTAGTCCCATTGACAGGATGTAGATCCCTTCCTTGGAATATATACATATATATATATATATATATATATATATATATATATATATATATATATATATATATATTATATATATGAGAAAAATTTTAATAAAGAGTTGATTGATCCTCTTATTTATAATATTCTCAACGACGTTTTCTTGAATTATATATATATATATATATATATATATATATATATATATATATATATATATATATATATATATATATATATATATATATATATATATATATATATATATATATATATATATATATATATATATATATATATATATATATATATATATATATATATATATATATATATATATATATATATATATATATATATATATATATATATATATATATATATATATATATATATATATATATATATATATATATATATATATATATATATATATATATATATATATATATATATATATATATATATATATATATATATATATATATATATATATATATATATATATATATATATATATATATATATATATATATATATATATATATATAAATGTGACTTCCACAGTGAATCATAACAGTAATGTTATTTTACCCTCTATTGAGCTGCGAAAATTTTGTAGCCAATCTAAGGTGACCATATTTTTCTGCCCAAAAATCGGGACGCTTCTGAACATTGCCTCCCCCACCCCTCAAAATACCCTGCCCGTAAGGGTTTTAAGGGATGTATAAAGAAGGGTGATTTTTAATATAAAGAAGAAATACGAATGTTGTTTTCAAAACCAAGCCATATAGTTCGTTAGTTAAGGACATTCTACAAAAAAATACATTTTTGCTTTCTTCTGTTCCTACGCGTCGCGACCTCTGGCTGGCTGAATAAATGACTTTTGCCAAATCTAAAAATCGGAACAAATATCCATCCCGATTTGCCCTCTAAAAAAATAAGGACACGGCTTAAAAAATCGGGACGGATGGTCACCTTAAGCCAGCCTTAAGATTTAGATTAATTTTTATTTGTTTTTGACAGTATAATGAATAAACCTAATTTTTCTTCCTCTGAAAAATACCGATACCTAGTTAAACAGGTTCGAGGTCCTAGTAATCCTATATAGAGCACCCGAAAGCGGGAGATCAAGACCATGAAGTTGCCAAAACTCTTTTAATAATAGTTTATTATTCAAAGGCAGGACAGCAATTCCCCGTTATTGAGAAAATTGCTAAATTAAAACTGCGCCACCAACCCTTAAGGGAAAAGTATGGTGGTAGAGGGAAGCGAGGTAGAGGGTAGCGAGGTAGAGGGTGTATATCTCTCTGGAAAAGGCTTAAACCTAAAGAAGGTGTCATGAAAGAGGCTGATAAAATGGGGTGCTGTGGCTACGTTATTGAAGTACAAACCTCTGAGTTGGGTCCCTAATCATATAGGAGTGAGGAAGGAGCTGGGGCTTGCACCATTGCAGATTTTCCACCTCTTGATATGGTGGCTTTACATAATTTACAAATACATTTACTGTTATCCTTAGGATGAACATCAAAATACTTCCAACAATAACTGGTTGACATACTGCTTTCGTTACAAAGTAATTAATTTTTAATTATTTATATCTCTATAATCGAGATTCTAGGATCTAGAGTTATCTTTAAAATTTTAAATTTTTATTTTTTATATATCTGAAAAGTAAGCAATAAAAATGATTTACATTAATAATGAAAATGCATAGTTATTAGTAATGAATAATAATGTTGATAGCTGCTTTTTCTCGGTATTAATTTAAATTAATAATAAGTAATAATTTATTATTAATTAAAAATAATAACTCATTACTTATTAGGTGTCCTTGATGAAAGGCCGATTAATCGGTAATCGGTAATCTGCTACTTGGCTTATCGGTGCACCCCTATAATATATATATATATATATATATATATATATATATATATATATATATATATATTATATATATATATATATATATATATATATATATATATATATATAATTATTACATGAGAGCGTAAATTATAATCCCTATGGAACTCTGATTTGCCAAATTTCTAAAGCATACGCTTGAGAAGAATAAATTCAATCTCAATAGTCCCAGTGGACGTTTGAGAACATACTTGTTTTTAAAGTGATTGCTGCTCTTAGCCTTTCTGTAAGTGGAAGGATGACAAGCACCTTTCTGTGCCATCTCTCATTTCTTAGAGCTTTGCATCAGAATTTGTTGTTAAACTGCGTTTTTCGCAAATTTTGTGGCAAGTAAATATGAGCTACCAGTATGGGTGTTCGGATTCGAACACCCATTCTGAAAATGAATGAAAAATGATAAATGAATATAAGTAATAAAATCTTCAATTTAAATTTTTTATTTTTTTTAACTTGTGAGAAGAATTTTAATATGTAATTAAGACAAATTGTTGTTTGTAAAAAGAGTGAAAAGGAATTATTGCTGGTTTAGATTATTATTATTTAAGGGTTACAATTTCTTTGGTAAATTAATTTTCAAATATTTTGTAAAGATTTTACAGAGAAGAATATTTTTTTTCTGAAAATGAGGCATAATATTCTCTAAAATACATTCTAATTTTCCTGCTAAATTAATGAATAAAAATAGAAAGGATTTAAAATTGCAAAAAAAAAAAAAAAAAAAAAATATCGAAAATTAAAAAAAATACCTTTAAATTTTTACACAAACCAAACTATATATTAAAACTTTTTTATCAGTCTTTAAATTCTACTTCCTAAAAATATTTGTTTTGGATAAAAAAAAAAAAAAAAAAATAAAAAATAAAATTTATCACTTTAAAATTTTTATCGAAGTTGAATAAATAGAATTTATTTTCAGTTTACCTTTGAAACTTTTTGTTTTAAATTTAATATCAAAATAAAAACTATTTTTGAGAATTTGAAAAGGAAACAAGAAAAGAAATTCAGAGATGCAAACCTGTTACAAAAAAGAAAGGAAATCCAAAATCTCTGAGAAAATCTCTTGCATTATTATGTCCATCATTATGTAAATGAGGGATAACATAATAATAATATATATATATATATATATATATATATATATATATATATATATATATATATATATATATATATATATATATATATATATATATATATATATATATATATATATATATATATATATATATATATATATATATATATATATATATATATATATATATATATATATATATATATATATATATATATATATATATATATATATATATATATATATATATATATATATATATATATATATATATATATATATATATATATATATATATATATAGATAAATAGATAGATAGATAGAATATTTACGAATAATAAAAATATATATTTGAAAATTAGATTTCAGAAAGAAAATATTAGTTTATTATTCGTGTTAATATAGTGAAAGAGGAAAAAGTTACGAAGTACGCACTGCGACATGCACCTCACTGCTCACTGTTAATGATCATTTGTGTAAGCGGCAGCTTGTTATTATGCTAAATATTTGTTAGAGAGATTACGACGTGATTTTTTGTCATATAAAAGTGTTATAGTGTCATAATGTGTCACGGTTTAAAATATGTGCTTAAGAACGTGACTTTGAATGTCTTTGGTCATGCAGTAGTGTCAAGTTTAAATATATAAATTAATACTATACGAATAGGGGATTAGAGTAAGAAATGTATGAGTTAGAGAGATGCTAGTGTCTTTGATGATGCCTTAGTGATAAAGTTAGATTTCTTACTGAGATCTAAGTATATATTGGAGGGTCGTAGGGTGAAAATATTCACAAGTACAATAAAATAAAAGCTAAATAGATGTCGGCATTTCTTTAATCGTGCTTTAATGATTAAAAGTTATGATGAATTAAGATAAACGTTGAAATATTTAAATAAGAAATGCATAACGTTTTGTAAATTGTATGTTAGAGAGATGATGGCTTGTCTTTGGTCATGCCGAAGTGTTAAAAGTCATATAGTATTAAGGCATATGTTGAAAGGTTTAAGGTATGAAATATATGTCAAATTCTTTAAATTGTGTGTTAAATGGATGTCGGCTTTTTGATCAATTTTCAAGGAGAGCTGTATAAGTAGAACCACCCAGATGTTGAGGCGTACTCCATACAGGGGCGAACAACACCCCTATAAAGAGCAATCAACTGTGGTCGCGTTAAAAAATTACAAATGGGCTTAAAAACACTCAACCTCTTAGAAGATTGTTTAGAAAGAAAAGTAATGTAAATTTTCTAATAAGGATCACGATAAAAAGAAACACCAAGATTATTAAGGATAGCTGAAGGTTTGAGTTGTGGTGATTTCGAAGGAGATATCATATTTATGTGGAAGTTTGTGTCAAGTAGAGAGATGGAGGAACTGAGTTATTGAAGCATTGAAAATAACCATATTTTCTCTGCCCCAATTTGAAATACGAGATAGATCAGAGGTCAGTTCTTTCAAGGCTACACTCCTTACGCCTAGTAACTTTCGAACTAAAAGGAGTAATGAAAAGTGTAGTCATTGACATTGGAGTAGATAGGACATGAAATAACAGAAAGAAGGTCATTAATGAAAAGTATCAAAAGTGTTGGAGGGATTCTTAAGGAAGAACACTATTAATAGATTTAAAGGAAGGCCAAATACCACAGCTGCTATAGAACGAATGGAAAGAAAATTAGAGACAAGAGTAAAGTTGATTAGGATAGATTCCAAAAGAGGTAAGCTTGGAAATCAAAGCTTTGTGGCAGACTCTATCGAAAGTTTTTGATAACTCCAGGGCGACAGCAAAAAATTCACAGAAATGCCGAATAACGGAGGACCAAGAGTCAGAGAGATGGAAAAGAACATCACCAGCTGAACGTTTTTTTTTTTTTTTTTTTTTTAACTAAAACCATACTGCTTATCAGAGATAAGATTAGAGGAATTGAGTTGTTTCCAAATCTTCCTGTTAAAGATAGATTCTAAAACTTTAGAAAGAACGGAGGTTAAAGCAATAGAGCGATAGCGACAGGCTTGAGAGGGGTCCCTCTTTTTTGACACAGGTTAAATAAGCACACATTTCCAGCAAGAAGGGAAGATTGAAGTAGAAAGACATAGACGAAATAATTTAGCAAAGCAGGGTGCAAGCTCGGAAGCCCAAGTTTTGAAAACCGCAGAAGGAATTCCAACGGGACCGTAAGCCTTCTTAATGTTAACCTCAGAGAGAGCAGAAATTACATCCTTAGAAGAAATTACAATTTTAGGCATAAATGAGTTGGAGGGTGTTGAAGGAATAGGAACTGCTCCGGAATCGCCTAAGGTTGAATTAAAGATTTAGAGGAATGCAAAAAGGCAGTTGTTCCGTCAGAAGATACTAGAGGAGGGAAAGAGGAAGAAACACAGTGAAAGTGAACATTTTTTTGTGCAAAATGACAGAAAGGTTGTAAGGAAGAAGAAAAAAAGGAAGATTATTGCTCTAAGAGGGAGAAATAAGTTTTTAGTATTGCAGGGATTCCAGGATAAAATATTAGTTGCATGAGTTTCTGGAGTTCGTTGACAACGGTAATCCCTAAAGGCAGAATCTCTGCAGCGGATATCACTAGAATAATCCAAGTTCAGTCAAGGTTATGCGTTCTGCACATTCGGAGCTACTCCTCCCACAGAAGCAATAATAATTTCATGGGAAATCAGAAAAGTGCAACCACAAGTCAAATCTGTTAAAGACACCGAAATGCCAGAAACGTCTCCTTACCGAAGGAGTGTCCGTTCTTGAAGAGACAGAACAAGATGCAGAGATTAAAAGGTGATCAGATAAACCCAGAGGAGAAAAGAATTTAATAGTGCAAGGGAGAAGATAAGAAGTTAGAAAAAGATCAAATATGTTGGGTTCATCACCAAGACAATCAGGGAGACAGGTAGCAAGATGCACCAACTGCTCAAGGTTGTTCTGAATAGAAATGTGGTAGCGAGTTCACCAGCTGGATTATGAGAACTAGATGAAAGCCATTGGCGGTGGTGAACATTGAAAATCACCTAAAATGATGATTTCAGAGAAAATAGAAGAGGAAATACTGTGCTCTCTTTTTAGTTAAAATAGTTGAAGAATTTTTTATAGTCTGTTGAATTAGGAGACAAACAGATAGGTCAAATTTTTTTTTTGTTAGTGTAGCAAGAAAATTTAATTCATAAAGTAGAGAATTCAGAAGACTCTAGTATATATATATATATATATATATATATATATATATATATATATATATATATATATATATATATATATATATATATATATATATATATATATATATATATATATATATATATATATATATATATATATATATATATATATATAATAGCATCAACAATGTAAAAGGGAAGATTTGATTTTATATATAAGAGAAGTGAGTGTAAAGATTTTACGTAATAAATCTGATTGCTAAAGAAAATTAATAGGTCTAATAATTCAGGCATTTAGACTAAAGGAAAGAGAGAAGCCAAATTGGTTTTCTTCTGACAATTTAAGAATAATTGAATAGTTTTATTCGTGCCTTCGAAGTGTTTATGTTTCGCCTTCCATTATAAATCTCTTTCGGTTCTGAAGACCGAATAACTGTTTTTTTGTTTTAGAATATAATTTTTTTTCCATTTTCTTTTGTTGTTGTTGTTGTTGTTGTTGTTGTTGTTGTGGCGGGGGAGGGGATAATTTATATTTTTGTTATTCTGTTTTATTTTATTTTTTATTTTTATATTTCTTTGCTCTCATTCACCTTCTTTTATCAATCTTTTATTGAATATATTTTCAGAGACAAGTTTTTAGTGAAAATTGATCATAGTTTTATGTGTGTGTGTGCGCGCTCACGCGCCTGTAAATTTTCTTGTTTGTTTCTATGTGAGGTATTCGTCGTTGCTAGTTAATTAATAAAGTTCAGCGAAGTATAAGCAATATAGTTTTGTATTGGTGTAAATTTAAGTAGAATTACTACACTTGAGTAAGTTAGTAAATCAATATAAAAGTTTTAAAATATTATACCCGAGAGTAAGTACGCATGAGATTGGCTAAAAAAATGGTGGAACTCACAGACACATTGAAAAAGAAGAGAAGATAAGAAGTGTTTCATAATTCAAAATGAATTAATAAAAATTTGAAAAAAAATTTGAAAGTAAAGAAATAAACCACATAGAGAAAATAAAGGAAAATAATGTCATTTATATAAGGATTCCAATTATATAAACACACTAATGCACAACTCATATTTTAGCCTTCACACTCATTTTAATTTTTAAGTAATATATTTTAAAAATAATGTTAAATTTTGATTTCATAAAAGATCCGAGAAATTTCAATTTGTAATCGAAAATTTGTTCTTTGGTATATTAAAAAAGAACTGTTCAGTTTGGGAAAGCTTTCTTACCACCGACTTTGCAAATGTAATAACTAGGTAACTCATGGGTTTAGAGCTCAGATGTTTTCACAAATAGATTAGTCTTTTATAGTTCTATAGAGTTGATTTCATGAAAATTCCGAGAAATTTACTTTTGGGTTCAAAAATTTGTCCTTAAAATTTTTTTTCCCAATTATTGTCAAAAATTTAAAAAAAATTAAAATATTCAAAGCTCAATATATACACAATATATTGGAACTACTCACAAAATGTGAAACTATTATGTCATTCACATTTTAATAATGATTCCATCTTATATAACCCTAGAACACGGTTGCCTATTTTTTGTCACACAAACACTGTCGGGGGTGTATTGTACCCCATTTTCAAAACTCCAAAAATTTATACATTTTTTCAAAATAACCTTAAATTATGAATACGATAGTGAAATTTAATATATTTTCTAAGATAATAATGTATAATATTTCTTACTTTCCTCCAAAAAAAATTTTAAAGGGTAAAATGCCAAAACACTCAAAATCAAATTTTAATAAAAAAAAAAATGAAAAGATTGGTATAAAGATTTATATTAAAATTTTCCTTTGTGCTTTTATTTTTTATGCACGTAATTTGTTGCTACCTATAGTATGTTCGTCCTTCTGGAAAGTTTCAAGGATTTTGGTGGAATAAAACCTGAGTTGGGAGAGGACAAAGATGATCAATATTTCGAT
Source organism: Armadillidium nasatum (assembly GCA_009176605.1). Classification (NCBI taxonomy): domain Eukaryota; kingdom Metazoa; phylum Arthropoda; class Malacostraca; order Isopoda; family Armadillidiidae; genus Armadillidium; species Armadillidium nasatum. Next base: position 54,193 of record SEYY01018498.1, on the reverse strand, counting down.
GAAAAAAAAAACTGATTTTATGAAATTAAAATTTTACAATTATTTACATAAGGAAACACTAACTGATATATATATATATATATATATATATATATATATATATATATATATATATATATATATATATATATATATATATATATATATATATATATATATATATATAAATATATATTGATTCCATATTTTGATGGTTTATTTGGAATGTACATTCTGAAAGGACAGTTCCCTCTAAACGACAGCAGCTGTTCGTCTACAGTTATGTTTTCATTTGGAATATACATTTTTCCGCAGTTTGCTATGAAGATGTCCCAAATGCTTCTAATGGCAGCAAACCTATCAATTCTCCTGCCTTGCTACCCTTGTGTTCGAGTCATCGAATCGGAGAGTGTTTATCAGGAAGGCGAAGCGTTCCTCGGACATCCCAGCACGGTACAGAGATGGACCTGAAATTGGATTCCACATTTCTCTGGTACTCAAATGACTGTCTTTCTGACAACCACTAAATATTAGCAACCCTAAAAGTGCTTTTATTTCAGAAAACTCTGTTTCAAAAAATGCTTTCTTATCTGTGGAATAATTCTGCAACCATAGTCGAATTCTCTGGTTTGTCCAGTTAAAAGTCTCTAAAATTATGGTGTCATCAAAAAGTAACTGAAAACATTTTTCAGGAGTTGTTGCGCTTCGTGCTTGCAATGTTGGGCCAGGAATAAAATGGGGAATGATGTTCCTTTGACCTATTCTAGTTTCAAGATTTTTCTGTGGACGACAACTCCACCTAAATCCCGAAGTGCTGGACAATGTACTGGTGCAAAACTGCATTATGGATGGTACATTTTCTTCGTCAATAATAAGGTTACGGTGTCTTCTTGGTCTAACAGAAGAGGTAGAAGGAACAGATGGAGCAGTAGCTGCAAGAGTTTGAGGAATAGCAGAGGCAGATGGAATTGGCTCATTCTCTACAGCACTGCTGGTGCTAGGCATCGGTGATAGGTTTGAATTTTGTGTGGGAGTTGATGTGCGTCGTACCCTTTTTGATCTTCTACGACATTCACCCGTCTTACGAACGTTAGGTTCATATTCTTCCTCGCTATCATCACTAGATGAAATGGTTGGTAGGTAATCGACATCAAGGTCACTGTCGTACATTACTTCCAATTCAAGGTCATCATCTACATCTTCGTCTAAATCAAGATGACTTAGATCACCGAGTTGTAGACGAATTTCATCTTCGCTAAACGGAAGCTTTAACATTATTATTTTTATATTATTATTATTACTATTATTATTATTATTAATTATTATTATTATTATTATTATTTATAAGCACACTAAAGGACGCCCCACATTTTAGCTTTCACATTTTTTAATTTCAAAGTAATATATTTTTAAAAATAATGTTAAATTTTGATTTCATGAAAGATCTGAGACATTTGATTTTGTGATCGAAAATTTTTCCTTTTGTATAAAAAAAAAAAAATAGAATAGTCCAATTTTGTAAATTTTTCTTACCACTGACATTGCAACTGTAATAAATATGTAAATAAAGGGGTTTAGAGCTCAGTTGTTTTCACCAATAGATTGGTCTATAGTTCCATAGAGGTGATTTTATAACAATTCCAAGCAATTTCCTTTGGGTTGAAAAATTTGTCCTGAAAAAAAAAAAATATTTTTTTTTTTAAAATTATTGTTATATATTTTAAAACATTTAAAATATTCAAAGTTCAATTATTCAAAATGTTGGAACGACTCAGAAAATGTAATACCGACATTTCATTCACATTTTTATAATTATTCCAAATTATATAAGCACTCTAATGCACGTCTCATATTTAAGCTTTCACACTCATTTTAATTTCAAAGTAACATATTTTAAAAATAATGTTAAACTTTTATTTCATGAAAGTTCCGAGAGATTTCCCTTTGTATTCGAAAATTTGTCCTTTTTGGTTAAAAAAAATTATTGTTCAATAAGGTAAATCTTAATTACAACTGACATTGCAACTGTAATAAATAGGTACCTAATTGGTTTAGAGCTCGGTTCTTTTCACCAATAAATGGGTCTTTTATAGGTCTATTGAGGTGGTTTCCTAAAAATTCCGCAAAATTTCCTTTTTGTTTGAAAATTTGTTCTTGGAAATTTTTTTTTTAAAATTATTGTTCAATGTTTAAAAAAATTTAAAACATTCAAAGTTCAATTATTCAAAATATTGGAACGACTCAGGAAATGTGAAGCATCATCTCATTCACATTTTTATAAGTATTACAAATTTTAAATGAACCAATGCACGTCCCATATTTTAGCTTTTCCATTCATTTCAATTTCAAAATAATATATTTGTAAGGAGATTTTATAGAAGTTATCAGGTATTCAGAGAAAAAAGATAGGTTATCTTAAAGAGGTTTGAAAGAAGTTATTCTTGTCAATGCTAAAATCAAGATGGCTGACTGTATGCGATATTAGAGAATTAAGAACGAGAATTCGAAATGTCTTGTACATAAATATACGAAGTGAAAATATTATATTATTTTAACCAGAAAATTTATCACCAAAATAAAGATTTACGTCTTTGAAACATACTTTTCAAAGGACTTGTCTGTAATTCAAGAGCAAGATTTTGGAGAAGATATGAGACTGTAATTGGAATTTATGATACAAAGAAAGACAAAGATGAGAAAAATACAAGGGATGGCTATTGCAAATTACTGAGACAAGCAAAATACACAGGAATGCAAAGGTAATGGAAGCAAAAATGACAGAAATTTTAAAAAGAATTTTAGGTATTTAAGTAAAAGTAAGAGAGAGAGAGAGAGAGAGAGAGAGAGAGAGAGAGAGAGAGAGAGAGAGAGAGAGAGAGAGAGAGAGAGAGAGAGAGAGAGAGAGAGAGAGAGATTTTTATAGATTATACAAAAACATACACTAAAATTATCCATGATAAAATAAAAATATTTTACACACACATATATTATATATATATATATATATATATATATATATATATATATATATATATATATATATATATATATATATATATATATATATATATATATATATATATATATATATATATATATATATATATTATATATATATATATATATATTATATATATATATATATATATATATATATATATATATATATATATAATATATATATATATATATATATATATATATATATATATATATATATATATATATATATATATATATATATATATATATATATATATATATATATATATATATATATATATATATATATATATATATATATATATATATATATATATATATATATATATATATATATATATATATATATATATATATATATAGACAGTAAACACCCCACAGGAAATAAAAACAAAAATTAAAATTGGAGCAAGGCTTTCGAAGGTATAGCCACCCTTCCTCTTTCAGGCTCTAGTTTATTCTATATAAACTTCGAAAGCCTTGCTCCAATTTTAATTTTTGTTTTTATTTCCTGTGGGGTGTTTTACTGTCTAAAATTTTACACGGTTATAGTGTATATATATATATATATATATATATATATATATATATATATATATATATATATATATATATATATATATATATATATATATATATATATATATATATATATATATATATATATATATATATATATATATATATATATAATATATATATATATATATATATATATATATATATATATATATATATATATATATATATATATATATATATATATATATATATATATATATATATATATATATATATATATATTATATTTTTTTTTTTTTTTATTTTTTTATTTTTGTTTAGTGGTTTCGTTGCAATTCATACAATACTAATTTGCAAATATATTAAGGATAACTTAAATAAATATTATTGTTACTACAAAAATAAACATTTAAAATAAATGACCAATATATATATATATATATATATATATATATATATATATATATATATATATATATATATATATATATATATATATATATATATATATATATATATATATATATATATATATATATATATATATATATATATATATATATATATATATATATATATATATATATTAACGTTAGAGGTTACATGGTTTGGTTTTTATTATGTTTGCAGGTTTCGTTGCAATTCCTACATATTGAATTTTCAAATATATTAAGGATAACTTGAATAAACATTATTATTATTACACAAATAAACATTTAATATAGATGATCATAATATATACATTTCATTTTATAAAAATTTAAGGAAAGTATTTTATTTTTTCATTATTTTATTTTATTTTTAGCACTTAATTTATGCTACTTATTTATGTATTTATATTTGATTTGAGCACTATATGCACTTTGAGTCCGAAAAGCGAAGGTACTATATATCAAAACGAAATTTTTAACATCACAATTCCACCTGGAAGTTATCTGCTGTATCACTGATCCCTTCATTGAAGACTTTGAAATGACCATAGAATGATGTTTCCAGACTTCGACGAATGAGATCGGCTTGAAAAAAGACACGAGAAAATGTTGGAAGTTTAAGAGGGACGTATGACAAAGAAAACAAATCTTTGGCATCAACTGTTACCGAGGATAGTCGGGATAAAGGCATCTGTCTTGATGTTATCTTCTCCAATTCAATTCATCGACATCGAAGAGATGTATGAAAGTTGGATGATCATTCGGTGAGAAGTTGGAGAGTATTTGAATCTTCGATGCAAGATAGGTAGACAATTTTTGATGCGAGAACACTGTGGTAGTGATATGTAATGTCAATTTGTATTTACGTGATATTATATGTGAGTGATTGTTCATTCTTCCAAAGTTATCCATTTACATATGGTAGCAGTGGTGTGAGGTCCTCTCTTGATTTGACATACTACCATATCCTTATGGCGGTTCATTCTTCAGAATACTGGTCCACAAAGTATAGTGGCAGTGGTATGCGCCTCAGAATTGTTTGTAAACGTACCACTATAAATGGGCGAATATTACTCCATTACTAACTGGAGGTCCGATCTTCTAACATATGTTTGAAATATAGAATTATAAGATACTAGAAGTTTTTATTTATTTATTTATTTATTGTTCAGATAGCTGAAGAAATCTATCGGCACAAGTTGTCCATTATCATGATGCATAGATGTTCCGACAGAAGTCTGGTTGGTATTTGTTATAAGTTGAAGATGAGTTGCATCTGAAAGAAAGAAATGTATAGTTGCAGCTTTCTGAAGTGGGTTTCTATTTGGAAGCTGGAAATAGAAACCTCTAATTTTTCTACTGATTCAGTTTTTGAAGTCATATTTAGTAGAAGGTGTTCGAAACCTGAAATCACTTCTGATTTGAGTTCGAGGACAAGGGTCGTCATTTCTGATTTTCTACTTTTGAAACCATTCTGGTAGAAGATGGTGTTCGAAGTCAAGGGTTTACCAGTTATCTTGTAGATGTCGTTGTAGTCACTCCAGGGTCACTAATTATCTAGCGGGTCGTTTTTGACGATTTGCCAGAGCTTTAAAACCTACAAGGTTATGTAAAATGATCGTTGATGGAATTTGACTCCGTGCCTAGCTTTGTTGACAGCAGAAATCTTAAATATCAGTTACATAATACCTAAGATTTTTCGGTGATTGAAGTTTGAATATTTCCGGCTATTTCGGACAACCTTTTCGCCATCTAAACTTTTCCCTCCACATTATAATTAAGGCAAGCTGTATGCTGTGCTTTCAACGTTTCAGAGAAGGAGTGAATCAGATTCCGAACCAATTATCATTTTTTTTAATCATTTAACTTTACCTTTGATATAAAAAAATATCCAGGTAGTAATGGAATAATGTTAGAGATTGCATCGTGTCTATATTATTAGAAAGGTTACACTTAATTATGTTTACAGGTATCGTTGCAATTCATACATCTTGAATTTACAAATGTATTAAGGATAACCTAAATAAATATTATTATTATTTTCAAAAATAAACACTTATAATAAATGACTATTACTTAGCTTATGCATTTCCTTTTACAAAACTTTAAAGGAGATTATTTAATAATTTATTTTATTTTATTTTTGACTTTCTTTTATATTATATTATTTATTTATTAAATTTGAGCACAATAGTTATATCTCTTTCTCTTCCCTTGTTTTTCTATTTCCTTGTAACTTTCCAAGGCAACGTTCAGATCACATACACACACACACACACACACCACACACACACACACACACACACACACATTATATATATATATATATATATATATATATATATATATATATATATATATATATATATATATATATATATATATATATATATATATATATGAATACAAACAAAGCTCTTTGAACACGCTTTTAAAATATAAATTTGGCTTTTATTGTTTTCTATACATGTAATTTGCTATATTTATTTTAACTGTCGAACACGCCGCTTGCATATATAACTAATATTAAACCTTCTATAGTTTTTCAATTAACGAGAAATGGCTAAAAGTATATATATATATATATATATATATATATATATATATATATATATATATATATATATATATATATATATATATATATATATATATATATATATATAATATATATATATATATATATATATATATATATATATATATATATATATAATTTTTTTTTGGTGGAAAGAAGTGGATGGTCCTCTCGATCATTGGAAAGCACCCCAAGTTTCTATGACCTCCAATGCTGATTGGTCAGATCTTTAACATTTCGCTTTCACATTGAGTATTTCCAGGCAAAATTAGGAAATTCGAGTGGGTACTCTCCCACCTTAATTCCTAGTCAATGAATTCACACACACACACACACACACACACATATTATTATATATATATATATATATATATATATATATATATATATATATATATATATATATATATATATATATATATATATATATATATATATATATATATATTCATACTTCTTTCCTTTTATCATAAAAGATTACCATGAAACCCAATGGGTGCATTTTATGTTAAAGGTTTTTAAAAGATTCTTTTAAAATTCTACTTTAAAAATGTTCCACTTGAAATCGCACTGTATCAAGATTCAAAGATTGAAAATACTATCTTTGATTTTCGTTGCATAAATAAACAAACATCGAAAAATCAAGCCAAAGCTTTCTTTAATTAAGAAAATTTACCTTTTGTATTAAACCTTCTTACTGAAACAGAAACAGATTTATATACATATCATTACATTTTATTAATTATTTGCCGCAGATTTTGGTTCTTATCTATGATTTTTCAGATGATTTAATTAATTAACTAATTGATTAAATAAGATTTTAACATATATTTACTAAATATATTGATGAAATAAGATTTTAACCTAAATTTACTTCTGTTTATATATGTCTGATGATATTCGCTGACAAACATCTTTGGTTCTTGACAGAAGCTCAGATGTCAGAGGGCTCCAATTACAAACTCCTCTTTATTTCCTATTACTATCTATATCTTCAATTTTCATTACATGGAGGATGTTGCGCTTATTCATGAATCAATGCTGCCTGTTATTGTGTTTTTAATTAAGTATCTTGCATATTTTCCACCTAATAGTTTCATCTCCCTTGCGAATCTCGTTTTTTTTCTTTCTCTGAAATCTTCATTTTGGGTGATTTTGATATACTGCACTGACAATGTCTTCATAGTTCTTGAAATGCAGCTGGTGAACTCGCTTACATTCTTCTTACTCCCAAATAACTTTGAGCAGATGGTGCAACTCCCTGCCAGTGTGCTTTATCATCTTGAAGTTCAATCCAACACGTAAATTGTTTTCCTTATCACAATACCTTATAATAACTATTTTTTTTTAAATTTTAAAGAAGTAACTATAAACATTTATTAAGAATAAACATCGTCTATAAGAAATTCTGAACATAATGATGTCCGATGGTTTAATGAAAACAAATACGAATAAATATGTCCCATTTACCAATATATTCAATGTCCATTAAAAATTATTTTCATTATCTTAGCAGCAACACGAACTCTTTTAATTTTCTCATTTAATTATTTTGTTGTGAAAAAAATCGCATGCAAATTCTTAGAAATACTTTTAACCCAAAAGGATAGGAACAATGTAATAGTAAAATATTTTGAAACACTAATTTTTCTAAACTTTTTACTCCTATCTTCCCATCCACTCTCCCTTTATAATTTATATATATATATATATATATATATATATATATATATATATATATATATATATATATATATATATATATATATATATATATATATATATATACTATATATATATATATATATATATATATATATATATATATATATATATATATATATATATATATATATATATATATATATTATATATATATATATATATATATATATATATATATATATATATATATATATATATATATATATATATATATATATATATATATATATATATATATATATATATATATATATATATATATATATATATATATATATATATATATATATATATATATATATATATATATATATATATATATATATATATATATAATATATATATATATATATATATATATATATATATATATATATATATATATATATATATATATATATATATATATATATATATATATATATATATTCAATAACATTGAAAAGATTAATGTATGCACCCTTTCTACAAAATTGCAATTTTAAGACTACAAAACCATACAATTTGGGAACACAAAAAGAATTACAACAAAAACAAAGCGATTTATTGTAACACAAATTAATTGACATTTGTTCATTGTATGTATGTATGTATGTATGTATTATATATATATATATATATATATATATATATATATATATATATATATATATATATATATATATATATATATATATATATATATATATATATAGCCATAAATAACCATACATAGGGTTTGTAACATGATTTTATATATTATTTTTCAAATAACTTTAAAAGATGCATTTGACGAAAGAGAAAGGAATGGAAATCATACTGATGGCCGGATCAGGAAGCAGTCACAAGGTTACAACGGAATTTAACTGCAAACATTGGATGAACAGTCGTGAACAGAAGTTCGTTCCTATTAAGCTGGAAATAAATATTTATATAAAATAGGGATCATTTCATATTCAGCCAATCACAGTTCAATTAAGCCCCGCTCAATGTTTTAATTTTCTTTTTATTCAAAATAGAGCTTTTATGACATGATTTCCATTTTATATAAATATTTATTTTCAGCCTAATAGGAACGAACTTCTGTTCACGACTGTACATCAAACACACCATGGCAAAGCTTATTTATGAGATTCAAAAGACTGGAAGTGTTGTAGATCAACAGAGAAGTGGTTGAAGATATACACCACTGATGATTGCACAACGGATACAATACTCATACTGCTTACGCGAGGTCCTCGAAAATCTACACGATGGTTGTCTAGTGAAAGTGGGGTCAGCAGATCTAGTATCTTACTCATTTTGAAAGCAAACAAGAAGCATCCTTACAAATTACAAATTGCATAGCATCTTTTTGAAAATTGAAAGAGGATGCAAGCATTTCACTTAATATCTTGTTTACAGATTAAGCAAATTTTTAAGTCAATCGAGAGGTTAATCAACAAAACGTACGATACTGGAGAAATCCACACCCTCTCTGTATGTCCACAAGAGCAAGGTTGCAAGGTGCTTATAAATTGATGCAATGGGTTGGTATTTAGGATAACAGAAGTATTGGATCGTTTATAGTCACGGGTAAAATTAATACAGAAGAGCATCATCACATGTTGAAAGAACAGATTTTCCCATCTCTGGTAAGTAAGTACGGTCACTTTTCAATTTCCCTCCAATATGATGGAACTCCATCCCGTTTTGGTATTCATGTACGTCAGTGGCTGGATCTGCAGTTTTTGAATTCTTGGATAGATAGGGGCGTGAAGGCCTTTTTAAATCATGAAAAGATTAGAGATATAAATCATCTTAAAGAAAGTATTGAAAATTTCATTACAATCGTACTCCATCTGTGCTGATTCTTGTTTATCAAGAATGATGGACACAAATTCAGGTGTATTTTGAAAACAATGACAATTATGTGGAACTTATTTTATGAGTAAAACGTTTTTTTTCATAAATGACTTTGTATTTCCCCTACGTAGGGTCACTTATGCCCCAGCTTTTATATTAGCTTTTAAGAACGTCGAAAGGATTAATGCAAACACCCTTAGCACAAAATTGTCATTCTATAAAGACAAAACAATACAATTTGGGAATACAAAAAGAATTACAATAAAACGAATTTATCGCAACACAAATTAATTGAAATTTGATCTTTAAAGTTTCCGCATCATCAGTATGAACATAATTAATTAAAAAATAAGGAAAAAACTGTTTTTCATATTCACGTCATTGGATATTGGTAAGAGAGGAAATGAAAACGTTTCATTGATACGCAACAAAACCCAAATGGAAAACTTTGATTTCCTTCTACCATTTTTCTCTTCTTTTAAACCATATTTTTACTTTCCAATTCATTAAAGAGGTCCTACAATTCTTCTTCTTTAGAACTCTGCAATGCCAGTCACATTTCGCTGCACATTCACTTAGCTCCTTCATTTTTTTTGTATTATATATATATATATATATATATATATATATATATATATATATATATATATTATATATATATATATATATATATATATATATATATATATATATTATATATATATATATATATATATATATATATATATATATATATATATTAATATATTTATATATATATATATATATATATATATATATATATATATATATATATATATATATATATATATAATATATATATATATATATATATATATATATATATATATATATATATATATATATATATATATAATATATATATATATATATATATATATATATATATATATATATATATATATATATATATATATATATATATATATATATATATTATATATATATATATATATATATATATATATATATATATATATATATATATATATATATATATATATATATATATATATATATATATACTTGTTTGAAGGTTGTAGACGCATCAGCTTCTATCACACACTGAATATAAGTGATGTATTACATGCGTATTTATATACAAGTGAATTTAGCACATATGAAGAAATAGGAGAAGAATAACATGAAATGCAAAATAGGAAAAGAAATATGATAACAAAGATCTAGAAACTAGTGTCACGCCAATGATATGTAATTTCTTAATACAGTAAAAACAAACATCATTAAAATTCCAGATGAAGAAACGATAAAACTATTTTCAATGCGTTACAATTTAGAAACTTTCATTAAATTAAATGAAGAAGGAGATTCGTTCTTGTATCTTTTTCTGTTTCATTGTATCATAAATTTATTTTAAAATACAGCTATATAGCTATTTTTACAATTGACTCGGTGTTGTTTTTCAATATATTTTATAAATGAAGAAACTACTACTACTACTACTACTACTACTACTACTACTACTACTACTACTACTACTACTAATAATAATAATAATAATAATAATAATAATAATAATAATAATAATAATAATAATAATAATAATAATAATAATAATAATAATAATAATAATAATAATAATAATAATAATAAAAATAAAATAAAATAATAATAATAATAAAAATAATAATAATAATAATAATAATAATAATAATAATAATAATAATAATAATAATAATAATAATAATATAATAATAATAATAATAATAATAATAATAATAATAATAATAATAATAATAATAATAATAATAATAATAATAATAATAATAATAATAATAATAATAATAAGGAATTCTCCAATAAATGAGAAGTGCAAATTTATATTACTAATGGTTATGATTTTGAAATTGCATTAAAAAGCAAGTATGAAATGATTGGAAACGTAATTTAAGTAAAGGATAAAAAGTATATGTAAGATAATGAAAAGTGTAGTACTGGCAATGAAGAATCTTAGATAACGTTACATCTAAAAAAAAAAAAGAAGAAGAAACTGTAGGTTATGTTGACACAGAGTGAATAAAACTTAAATATAAAGAAATTATTTGAAGAAACTACTTCAAAGAGAAAAAATAAAGGATTGCAGCATAAAAGGAAGTGGATAAAAATCGGAAAGTTGTAATTATGGGAAGAAAAAAAATTAACAAAATATATTATCGAAATGAATGCAAACTGCTCCCTATCACTTTTACGATGCTATGGTGAAATATAAAAGGGAGTTGGACTGCATCTTTGGAATTTGTAGTAGGGAAGCGTTCAATCTTACAATTTTTTTTTTTCATTTTTGACCGAGTTCTATAACATTTGCAGTGTATATGCATTTTCAACACGCTGAAAAAGCCGATTTTTGACGTTTTTCTCTGTCTTTAGCGGTTCTAAGTTTTATGGAAAATCTACCCTTGAATAAATTGAATAGCGGGGATAAACCAGTGTTCGAAATGATTTGAAAATTGAATTGTATAATCACAGTTATCGAGATATTGCCTCAAATTTTGAACATTTTCAAAAAATTTCTTGTATTTGAGAGACTATATCTCGAAAAGAACAAATAGCGTTGAATGAAGTATTGAAAGAAAGTTGTAGCTTTGTACCTCCTCTAAAAAAACTGTCAAAAATGAAAAAAGTTGCAGGGTAGATTTTTTTTTATTTTTGTCTGGGGAGGTAAATTTAAAATTTTTTTTTTACTACTTTTGGACAGAAAATATTTTTTAAAGTAATAATTCTCAACTTAAGGGAATTGTTCCATTTGAGGAGGGGAACTTTCTTGGATTTTTCCAAAAGTATTTGCGTGAGGAATCGGACCAGCGTTTTCTGCTTTATTTATTATTCTCTTATAATATGTTCCGTAAGCCTGAGCCGTTATTTTTATCTTAGAGAATTTATTTCTATTCAAATAATTAATCTTTTATCTATTTACACGTCTGTTACTCTTTTATTCACAGGATTGCAAAATCTCGCTTATTTATTTTGAAATTTGCTGTTTAATTTTACTCCTCATTTTTAATAACATTGACTACGTTTTTGAAATTTCGCATACGGCATTCTAGTGCACTCGAATGCAACCGTCCCGAGAACAAGAAATTCAAAAATAGCCAATCAACGAATTGGAATTACATGTACGTTAAAAACGCTCGAATGCTCCCCTTTGATCAGCTGCGATCGGCTTTTCAAATTTTGAAGTCTATTATTCATATTATATATATATATATATATATATATATATATATATATATATATATATATATATATATATATATATATATATATATATATATATATATATATATATATATATATATATATATATATATATATATATATATATATATATATATATATATATATATATATATATATATATATATATATATATATATATATATATATATATATATATATATATATATATATATATATATATATATATATATATATATATATATATATATATATATATATATATATACTATATATATATATATATATATATATATATATATATATATATATATATATATATATATATATATATATATATATATATATATATATATATATATATATATATATATATATATATATATATATATATATATATATATATATATATATATATATATATATATATATTATATATATATATATATATATATATATATATATATATATATATATATATATATTATATATATATATATATATATATATATATATATATATATATATATATATATATATTATATATATATATATATATATATATATATATATATATATATATATATATATATATATATATATATATATATATATATATATACTAAAATATCAAAATTTTAGTTAATTAAACATGGCAACTGCAAAGCTTAGAATGTTTTTCAATTTCGATTTAATAACTTTCTTTAATTAAAATTTTACTGTATATTAAAAAATCTCTAAAATTATTTAAAAAAAATATTTTCTTATTATTAAATATTTGTTTCTCAACTGAGAATAATATATTTATATGCATATAGTTCAACAGCATGTGTTATTGAAGAACGACAATGCGTAACATCAAGCTGTGCGCTCGTTTTTCCTCAAACTTTATAGTATACGAACATACATACACCTGCACAAACACAGTCACACACACACACACACACACACACACACACACACACATATATATATATATATATATATATATATATATATATATATATATATATATATATATATATATATATATATATATATATATATATATATATATATATATATATATATATATATATATATATATATATATATATATATATATATATATATATATATATATATGTGTGTGTGTGTGTGTGTGTGTGTGTGTGTGCGTGTGTGTGCATACTATAAAGATTGAGAAAAAACGAGGGAAGGGAAGTGTGTTAGGTTGAGAAGTGGAGAGGGTGAATGGGAGGTAAATGTCTTGTTGTTTTCGGATGATGCGGTGTTAGTTCGGAATCTAGGGAGAAGTTGAGAATGTTGGTGAAGGAGTTTGTGAGGGAATGTGCGTCTAAGGGATTAAGGGTAAATCTAACAAAAAATAAAGTGATGAGAATTGTGGGCAGGGATGAGGCAGTAAGAGGGGAGGAATGAGGAGCTTCAAGGTAGAGGGAGATTAATTTGAGGAGATAGAAGTGTTTAAATATCAGGGAATGCTGGTGATGGGAAAAAGGGGGATGGAAGTGGAAATAAAGAATAGAGAGATGGGAGGGAATGAAAGTAATGGGGTGAATGAGGAAGGTATGGAAGATGGGGAGAATACCGAAGGAAATAAAGGTAAGAGTGTTTGTGAGTATGTGTATGCCAACTGTAATGCATGGGTGTGAAATATGGGTGATGAATGCTCAGATGAGGAAAAGATTAGAAGTTTTTGAGATGAAAGTATTGAGGGCTATATGTGGCTAAGGAGGGTAGATAGAATCTGAAAAGAAAATATAAGTGAGATGTGTGGATGGAGGAGGGTGCATTAAGGTGGTTTGTAAGTAGCAATTATATATATTATATAATAATAATAATAATAATAATAATAATAATAATAATAATAATAATAATAATAATAATAATAATAATAATAATAATAATAATAATAATAATAAAAATAAAATAATAAAAATAAAATAATAAAAAATAATAATAATAATAATAATAATAATAATAATAATAATAATAATAATAATAATAATAATAATAATAATAATTCTGAGTGTTCCACTGATTCTGTTGTTTGGATGGATTTCAATTTAGGTTTTGTCTTTTGAATATGAAAAGCAAATTTTTCTCTCGGTGTTTGATCCTCTTAATTCTTAAAATCATATTCGGTTAAATGGAATATTTCCAATACTTTTCTCCCATTTCTTTCTCATTTAACCACAAAACCTTTTTATAAAAATCTCTGAAATACTAACCCTTCAAAGGTATTTGCCAAAATGGATGGAATTAACAATGAACGAACGATAACTGTGGTTGTAAGAACGTAAGATGGGTGCGTCTATATTCGAATGAAAATATATTTACTGAAGCAAAAATTCTTTTATTTTATATATTTTATGAGTCCATATGGGAGACCATCGAGCAACAATAGTTTGTAATTGTTAGAAAAAAAAAAAAAGTTTTATTTGATTTTATTATTTTATTTTCTTTCTTTTAAAAACTAATTTCCATTTTATTTCAGAGAAACGAAGGTTTTCGTAATTGAATTCAAAGGAATCTATTCGTTCTGGTATCACTTGTTTTTATTTCTGCATATTCAATTATACAGATGGAACAGTCTTTTCAAATAAACACGCACACACACACTAACACTATAATATATATATATATATATATATATATATATATATATATATATATATATATATATATATATATATATATATATATATATATATATATATATATATATATATATATATATATATATATATATATATATATATATATATATATATGTATATATATAAATAATAGGCATCCAGAAAACAGATTGGAAACAATTAAATTCTGTTTATTGAAAAGTACTGAAAGGCTGGGAAGGTTACTCAAGTGATTTTAGGGATGTATTTTCATTAGAGAGAATCCTTTTAAGTTCAAAGTAACAATAAATAGTTAGGGAAAAAAATTTAATTTTTTACGTTTCTTGATTTTAAAACGAGAAAATTTAAAATGTTGATCCTTTTTATTTGAAATTTGAGATGGAGGAGCTACAAATTTTTTTTGGCAAATCTCTTTTTAGTATATTCGTTTGAAATACTAAATGCAAGACTTAAAAATTTAAAAAAATTAAAATATTAAATTAGAGAGAGAGAGAGAGAGAGAGAGAGAGAGAGAGAGAGAGAGAGAGAGAGAGAGAGAGAGAGAGAGAGAGAGAGAGAGAGAGAGAGAGAGAGAGAGAGAGAGAGAGAGAGAGAGAGAGAGAGAGAGAGAGAGAGAGAGAGAGAGAGAGAGAGAGAGAGAGAGAGAGAGAGACTACGCTTCCGTAAGTAGTCTAGTTATTGGATGAAAAATTTTCAAAATGCCGATTATATATATATATATAATATATATATATATATATATATATATATATATATATATATATATATATATATATATATATATATATATATAATATATATATATATATATATATATATATATATATATATATATATATATATATATATATATATATATATATATATATATATATATATATATATATATATATATATATATATATATATATATATATATATATATATATATATATATATATATATATATATATATATATATATATATATATATATATATATATATATATATATATATATATATATATATATATATATATATATATATATATATGTGTGTGTGTGTGTGTGTGCGCGTGTGTGTTGTGTGTGTGTTTGTGGTATGCCGACACACATTGGAAATGCATATCAGGTAATAAGAGTAATAGCAAAGGAAATGGTGATTTAGTATGTTGATGGTTTTATGCAGAATTTTATTGAAAAATTTTTCATTTAGGAGGGGAAGGAAATTACATATTGAAGTTGAAGGCAAATCACAGAATAATAAAATAATTTAAGTATTCTTTCAGTAAGTAACCCTATATATATATATATATATATATATATATATATATATATATATATATATATATATATATATATATATATATATATATATATATATATATATATATATATATATATATATATATATATACAAAGTTTAATTATGTTTTTTTAATGGAAATATTCTTTAATTCTCTGAAGTTTGAAAATTATGCTCTAACTAACCATACCTATGACTAACAGGGAGAAATTCAACTGTATATAGGCAAAGCATTAACACATTGACAGTTATTTGAATGTTTTTGGAGCAGAAATATTTTTAAAAACAAATTCATTATTCAAAATTATTCAAAGGAAAATTCAATACTCCAAATGCAATTCAATTTTAAAATTCAAATTTAATGGATGACTCAGTGACATAAGAGAATCTTCATAATAAAAAGTGAATTGAAAGCACAAAGAATTTTCAAGTATTTCTTTAATTCAATAAAGAATAATATTTGTCTGTGTATCTTTAGTGCACAAACACTTGCATATAGATAAGGGGAAAGGATCTCCACAATATGTTTTATGTTTATTAATAAAATACATAATATTATTCCAAATAAAATATTTTTGCTTGCAGATATTTTAATTAAGATATGAATATTTATAATATAATATATAAAAGGGACTTTTTCAAAGTAAATATCATAAAATCATTTTATATTTAAAATTTTGAAATTAATTTAATATAATATTTATTTTCTATTTAAAATTAAATTTTTACTAACATAATTTGTAATTAAATTAAGAATAAATTAAAAGAAAGTGATTCTAAGTTTCTTTAATTTAAGGACCAAATATCTTTTACGATTTTCTTCTTAAAAGAAAAAAAGGTGTTAATTATCTTTCCTAAATGTTTTTTTAAAATATAGATTTCAAACTATAAATTTGTAATTTTTAGGAAAAAAAATTGATCAAAAGATTGTGTAGCCAGAGAGAGTATTGTATACAGGCATCCACTGATTAAATTATTAATCCCTCTATGTTGTAGAGTTAATCAATAATAAATAATTATTAAAATTACTTTCTTAAAAATTCTAGACTCCTTCTACACTAGAGCTTAATACACAAGGTTCTGATGACACGCTAACCCCAATTGAATAAGACCATGAGTTCATTGTTCCACCTATGGTCTATACGATAGCTTTAAATGCATAAAATATTTGCGTTGGCTCTTTCAGCTCCTTCTGAGGTGTTAGAAACACTGTTAAGGCTATACGAGCGTTTTCTGAGCAGTTCAACTCAAGTGTTTTCTTTGTTAATTGCATTAACAAAGAACTGGCCTGAAAACGAGGCTTTTTAAGAACCCTTATAGTACTAGACTGGCTCTTTCAAGGATTTTTTTGTCTCTAAACACGCCTCACTTTCAACAACTCGTATATATTGATCAAATTTTATGCAAGCTGTAGCGTTACTTACCAGTCACTTCTATATATATGCACCTACGAGGCGATGCTTTTAACTTCCCGTTACCTCTTGTTACATAGGTTGGCTAGTGTTACATTATTTTATAGGAGTTCTTAAAGTTGTCCTATAGATGGAATAAGGAATGGAATAAGAATAAGGAGCATATTTAGAGCTCTTATAGAAGAGGATTTGGGGAAAATAAAAGCAAATTCAAATTACTGTAAAAGTTTAGTACTATATGTACGGAAAGATTAATTTTAGATATTTCTGCTTTAGGAAAAGTTTATTAAGTGTCATATGAGCAGATTTAACTTTTATCTCGCAACATAAATTTTGCGATAATAAGCAATCTGACTCTCAAAACTTCGGTCAGAATCTTCGATTAAAATCTCTATTCACAAAATGGATTTCTCTTTTTTCACCTTTTTCATCTCCAAGTTTCCAAAGGCATCTTCTGTGTGAATGAGGCTTGATAGGGGAGGGAACCATCGTACACCAATTAGAATATTGATGAATTCCTCCAGTAGCCCACTTGAACAATCCATCTGCTCCATAGGA
>SEYY01018498.1:0-17500 GCA_009176605.1 Armadillidium nasatum | reverse complement strand
AAATAATATAAATTATTAATAGAATTTCAATTTTTATGTATTTTATTAAAATGAAGTTTTATTATAAATATTAACAATTATTTTTTATTTATAAAAATTCTCTTGTATAACATTTTAACTCTTTATCATAAAAGAAATTTAAGAATAATAAAAAGGGAAAAAATATTCTACTTGTTTTTCTTATCCTTCCCATTTTAGAGATAATAATAATAATAATTATAGATAACCTTGGAAGAATGAAGAATCACTCATATATAGTGGAACGTAAATAGAAATTGGCCACTACAAACCACTACCACTGTAAACTCGCATCAAAAACTGTTTAACATTCTCCCATCGAAGATTCAACCTTCTTCCAACCTGTCACTGAAGTAATTATCATTAAACACTTCATATATCTCTTTAATGAATTAAATTAGAGAAGATAATATTGTTCAGTTACTTTCTCCCGAATATGCTCGGTAGTAGTTGATGCCAACGATTTACCTTCGTTGTCAATTTACCAATGAATAAACTATCAATTTTCATTCTCTTGTCTTTTTTTTTAAGTCGACCGAATTCGCAAAAGTATGGAAGCACCTTTTTCTGGTCATTCAAAGTTTTTCAACGAATGGATCGATGATACAAGATTCAACTTCCAGATGGAAACACTGATGTAAAAAATTCGTTTTAACATATAGTGGCTCCGTTTTTGAGGCGCGAAGTGTATATAGCGCTCAAATAGAAAAATAAATAAATAAATAAAATGAAATAAAATGAAGTGCTAAAAATAAAACAAATTAGTGTGGCATAAAATAAAGTGAATATAAAATAGTATTTTAAATTTTGTTTAAATTAATGTGGATATCAACTGGTATATCCATTTTAAATATTTATTTTTGTAATAATAATAATTTTTATTTAATATATATTTGTGAGCTTAAATTGTATGAATTGCAACGAAGCCTGTAAACGTTTTAAAATGTAATTATTCTATCAACAACCAAACCATCCAACCTCTAACGTTATTTCATTACTACCTACGCTATTTTTTTATATCAAGGGTAAATTTAAAGAGAATAAGAAACGTCGATTGTTTCGGAGTCTGTTTCACACATTCACTGAAACGTTGGCAGCGCAACATATATAGCTTGCCCTACAACGTAGAAGAAAAAGCTCTGGTAGACGGTGAAAAGGCTGTGAGAAATAGCCGCAAATAGGCGAGCTTAAAACAAGTAAAAGTTGAGAGCTAAAATAATTATGATTGGGGTTCATGCCACCAACGAAGCTAGGCAAATTCCATCAAATTTCAACTAAATAATCTGGTGGGCAGCAAAAACAATAGTCTATCTACATCTACAACAGCTCAATTAGATAACTGATAACAATTGAGTGCTACAAAGTCACCTAACTACATAGTATAATATATATATATATATATATATATATATATATATATATATATATATATATATATATATATATATATATATATATATATATATATATATATATATATATATATATATATATATATATATATATATATATATATATATATATATATATATATATATATATATATATATATATATATATATATATATATATATATATATATATATATATATATATATATATATATATATATATATATATGCGAGTATGTATGTGTTTGCGTGCTTGTAAGTAATGGAAAATATAAAGGACAAATAAATTATATCTAATCTTTAGGTTATATCATTTTGAATAAATGTCTAATTAACGAACTCTGTTAAGAAACCCTTTTTCAAAATAAAAATTTAAACTTTTAAGTTTTGATTTTCTATTTCTTTCTTTTATGATAATTTATTCCTGGAATAATTATTTTTTCCATTAAAAATTACGTAGAAGTAAACTCCGCATTGATTAAATGGATGTTTAATTATATATAATAAATAATAAATAATAATAATAATAATAATAATAATAATAATAATAATAATAATAATAATAATAATAATAATAATAATAATAATAATAATAATAATAATAATAATAATATAATAATAATAATAATAATAATAATAATAATTAATAATAATAATAATAATAATAATAATAATAATAATAATAATAATAGTAATAATAAATATTATATTAATAAAAATAATAATGAATATATAAAGGAAGAATAATGAGAAATTAATATAAATTATAATAAGAACAATAATTATATTGAGTGGTGCCGTTCTACAAAAAAAAAAAATAAAATAAATAAATAAATAAAAAATATTTATGTTAATAATAATAATAATAATAATAATAATAATAATAATAATAATAATAATAATAATAATAATAATAATAATAATAATAATAATAATAATAATAATAATAATAATAATAATAATAATAATAATAATAATAATAATAATAATAAAAGTAATAATAAAAATTAATAATAATAATAATAATAATAATAATAATAATAATAATAATAATAATAATAATAATAATAATAATAATAATAATAATAATAATAATAATAATAATAATAATAATAATAATAATAATAATAATAATAATAATAATAATAATAATAATAATAATAATAATAATAATAATAATAATAATAATAATAATAGTAATACTAATGCAAATACTAATACTAATAATAATAATAATAATAATATAATAATAAAAATAATAATAATAATAATAATGATGATAATAATAACCATGTGTAATAAAGGAATAATGATAAAATAACACAAGTTAGGAAAAAAGTAAAAAACCCTGAAAATAAATGTTTGAAATTAAGCTGACTTTGGAGCAAGAGAAAAATTTATCAAGGAAAAAGTGAAAGATATGAAAGAGAAAAATCTAATTTTCAAAATAATAATTAAAACATCAAATATTTTTTTACTTAGAATAAACTCATAGATCAACTAAATTTCCACTGAACGCTATAGCAAATATTGCTTATGAGCAACAACAGTAGAAAAATAAAAAAAAATTACATTTTATGACATGCTTGGGGCACATTTTGGGCGTTTTGAGTAAAGTTTTAAAGCGGGGATTAGTAGGGATATAGTTTTAAGGTAGAGGAGGGGTCTAATTATATATTTTTTTTAAATTATCGACTGATTACCTTGAAATTTTCATGGTATATGCCTTTATTCCCGTATTCCCGCTGAAAAAAAAATTGGTGCTTTGTTCTTTATATGTTGATGAAAAATTATTTAGATCGGAAAGATTGGTATTTGATTGTAATTTTATTATTTATTTAAAATACGTCTTTTTTTTTACAATTTTTGCGCTTCACCGCAAGCAATTTTTGCAAAAAAATAAAATTTAAAATTAATTTATTTCACTCAAATTCTCGATTTAATGTTAACTAGATGTGGATCGTTGAAAATGAATTGTGAATATAATTTCTGTTGGTTTCATAAGAATATTTTAAATGAAACTGATGCAGTGAGATGTTTTCAGAAATACAAAATTGCTATTGAAAATAAATTATTTTTTTGATTAGGTTAGGTTAGGTTAGTAGGTTAGGTTGTGTTTGGTTGTTAGCTCACGATTTACATAAAATATTTTCTCAAGGTTTGTGCCAATTCAGTGTCAACTTCTGAGCCAATTGGAGGACATGACTTCACTTTTCAAATAGATGAGACGTTATTTTCAAAGCGTAAAAATCATAAAGGACGCTATCTATCTATCTATCTATCTATCTATATATATATATATATATATATATATATATATATATATATATATATATATATATATATATATATATATATATATATATATATATATATATATATATATATATATATATATATATATATATATATATATATATATATATATATATATATATATATATATATATATATATATATATATATATATATATATATATATATATATTATATATATATATATATATATATATATATATATATATATATATATATATATATATATATATATATATATATATATATATATATATATATATAATATATATATATATATATATATATATATATATATATATATATATATATATATATATATATATATATATATATATATATATATATATTATATATATATATATATATATATAATTTATTAAATAAATAAAAAAAAGAAGCTCAAAATAGTTTTATATGCATTTCTTTCTATCATTAAAAATTATTATTTTCATTTTTAACTTCTAAGTAAAGACAGGCGGAGAAATCTTTCCAATCTAAATATTTTTTCATCAACATAAAAGAACGAAGGTCCAAAAAATTTAAAAAACGATTTCTAATTTTTTTCTGTAACGATAACGTCTTAATTTTTTATTTTTTATTTTTTTTTTTTTTGTTGAAAATTTTCCCCTTTTTTCAAATGAATGGTGGGGTCAAACCATTGATCTAAATGACTCGAAAATTGGTTATATTTGCAAATGCATTAGCTACAAAAGCTTCTAACAGAGTTTTGTTCTCTGCGTTTTAGGAAAAAATGTATATGCCCTTTTCTGACCATCTGTAGGAAAAATATTTTATAATTTTTTTTTCTACACTTCCGAACAAAAAAAATTTTTTTTAAAAAATCTGCACGTAAGGAATTTCTAAATTTTTGGTGGGTGTATTTGTTGGTTTGGAGATATAGCCTCTCAAATTTAGCCAATTTTAGAAGAAATTTCAAAATTTCCAAAGTTTGAGAGGCTTTACCTAGAAGAGAACAAATAGAATTTAATAGAGTACTAAATAAAAGTTGTAGTCTTGTCCCTCCTCTAAAAACCACCCAAAGGAAAAAATTACGTGGAGGAGTTTAAAAAAAAAAAAAAAAAAATTTTTTTTTTTTTTTTTTTAAATTTTTTTTTTTTAATATTTTTTTTTTTTTTGCAAAAAAAAAACAAAAAAAAAAAAAAAAAAAAAACTCCAAGGGCATGTATCTTTTTTATCAAAACCAGATATAAAAAACCTGTTCCACAAATCTCTCGCATTTGGGGTTTTCAGGTCTTCACATCTTCTGCATGATTCTCTTCTATTTTCCTCTATTCTCGTCTTCATCCATTTCCTATATTCCTCGTCCTTGAGTTTTATGGGGTATTTAACCTCCTCATTCCACCACACCGTCCTCATCCTCCTTCCTCCTCCGATTTTCTTCTTTTCCATTATTTCATTCACAGCCAGATCTGCTTCTTCTCTAAAGGCTTCCCAGCTCTCTTCCACAGTTTCCTGCTCTTCTGTCCCTCTTTCATATTCCTGAGTAATTCTTTCATTAAATTTCTTGTAACGCTCTACTCCCTCAGCTCTCCAAACAGTACATCTCACTTACTTTCCTTCTTGGATTTTTCCCTGACTTCCATCTCAGTTTTCCCAGAACCATCCTATCGTCCGAATCTAGGAAGAAAGTGGGCATACTTTCACATCCTCGAAGATTCTCTTGTTGTTGGTTAGCATCATGCCAATCATTGACTTCTCAGTTCTTCTGTACTCCACCTATACCACTTCCATTTCTTTTTTTCTAGTATGAAGAAAGTGTTCATTATTGACATACTGTTTCTTAGTGCCAAATTTATTAGATGTTCACCTTTAATGTTTCTCTCTCCCACTCCATGTTTTCCCAGAACTGTCTCATCCCATATTCTACGTATTCCCACATGAGATTTAAATCGCCGACAATTATTTTCTTCTCTCCTATCACAGCATCATAAATCTGCTGGAGTTCATTCCTTAAATTTGTCTTCTCTTTCATTGGTCTTAGTTGGTGCTATGCATTCACTTAAATTATGCTCATCGTTTCTCCCTTCATTTTTAACGTTATCGCTTTAATTCTTTCGTTTACAAACATTGTATCCACTAAGGTTCTATTCAGCTCTGGTATCATGATGATTTCCACTCTGTGGCTTCCTCCTCACTTTCCTTGAAAATCATCACATAATAACCGTATAATTTCTTAACTCCTCCTCTTTTGTATCTCACTTCACAAACCTCTAACACATCCAAGTTTCTCTCTTCCATTAAGTCCACAGCTTCCTCTTCCATACCTGTGAATGTGCTAGCACTTGTAGTTGCAAATATGTATTGGTTCCTATTCCGTGTGTCCATTATCGAGCCGAGCCGACAATCTTTGATTCTGTCATGTCCGAGGATCAGCACTGGTATCTCTAACGGTTTCTTTTTAGGTAGCCGGCTTGCCTTTGCTTGTCGCCATAACCTCCAAATGCTGGAGGAAAATGGGAAGGGACAAACAGCTGATAGGTCTTCTCAACCCTATGCAACTTATTGAAAAGTCTAATTACAAAACTTAATGATTCTGATTTCACATTGAGTCACGTTTGAAAGAATCAATATTCAACAATTAATTGGCATATATTTTCTTTTGAATGCATTAATTCTAAAAAAGTACATTTTATTTTTACTTCTCTTGCTTAATATGAATTTTTTTTTTTGTTCTAATTTAAATTAAATTTTACTATTTATTTTTAATGCTGAAAAAATGAACTTTATATTAAAATTTTAATGTATGTTATTCAAAAATTTATTTTGGCTTAAAATTTGATGGTTTTTTTCTTCTCACTCATAAACTTCTTATTCTCTAAATCTAGGTTTCTTCAGAGTATTTATTTTGTACTCTTCAGAATACTTTGTTCCTTCTCTTTCTTAATGTTTCCCTAATAAAATTTTACTATTTCTCTTTCAAACACGACTTACTCCAATGACGTCAGAACTATAAGGGGAAAAAAGTTTTAGACAATATATATATATATATATATATAATATATATATATATATATATATATATATATATATATATATATATATATATATATATATATATATATATAATATATATATAATATAAATATATATAATATAATATATAATATATATATATATATATATATATATATATATATATATATATATATATATATATATATATATATATATATATATATATATATATATATATATATATATATATATATATATATATATATATATATATTCTAAACTATTGTTTGTGGAACACTATAATCTAAAATATTAAAACAATTAATCAAAAGAGGTTAAAAAAAAAACAGAATTAACAAGGTTGCATTTTTTCAAAAAAAAAAAAAAAAAAAAAAAAAAAAAAAAAAATTACCGTTTTGTTTATTAGTTTTGTTCTTTTACTTTTTAATGTTTTACACCTAATGGTTTACAAACAAACACCTTATGCATCATTACTGCAATATACTTTAACTTATATATATATATATATATATATATATATATATATATATATATATATATATATATATATATATATATATATATATATATATATATATATATATATATATATATATATATATATATATATATATATATATATATATATATATATATATATATATATATATATATATATATATATATATATATATATATATATATATATATATATATATATATATATATATATATATATATATATATATATATATATATATATATATATATATATATATATATATATATATATATATATATATATATATATATATATATATATATATATATATATATATATATATATATATATATATATATATATATATATATATATATATATATATATATATATATATATATATATATATATATATATATATATATATATATATATATATATATATATATATATATATATATATTTATACCGCTATGCTCAATCTTACAAATACTCTACTGGTAAAATCTGGAACACACTCCCTTCATCTATTTTCCCAACTTTCTCTGACTTCCTACACACCTTCAAACTCCGTGTAGCAAAACATGTCGGTCTCTTTAATCTGACCAGGTTTCCGATTTGCTCCTTACCCTGGTGGAAATTTGATAGGCCTTTGGCCTTTGACCATCAGAGGTGTATATAATATATATATATATATATATATATATATATATATATATATATATATATATATATATATATATATATATATATATATATATATATATATATATATATATATATATATATATATATATATATATATATATATATATATATATATATATATATATATATATATATATATATATATATATATATATATATATATATATATATATATATATATATATATATATATATATATATATATATATATATATATATATATATATATATATATATATATATATATATATATATATATATATATATATATATATATATATACCCGGTTAGCAGCTTTTATATATATCAAGCGCCACCACACAAGACTCTCCGAAGTCCCTAAGGGTAAAAGACTATAAATCAGTGAGATTGAAAAGTGTCACCATTTGACCTCGAACGTCGAAAGACATACTAATGATCTGAGAGAAGAGAATGAGACTCCAAATGATACTGGAAATGAGAGTTGAGGAAAGTTTCAAAAATTTTCGTCAGAACACAAGTGAGAACTATAGGTCAATATTTAGAAGGGTCAGTGCTGCTTCCTTTTTTCATGATCGACAAAACATTTGCGCTCTTCTGTATTAGTATTAAGGCATAAAGAGTAAAGAACGAGGACTGGTGCCAACTCGGAAGCACACTCCCTCTGCACACGAGGGGAATGCCGTCCGGGACACTGGCCTTCCTGAAGTTCGTAGATTTCAGGATTCCATACATCCGATCATAAGTAATATGGGATACCTGAGAGGAAAAGGATTAGAAGGAGGAGAGCCAGAATCGAGCAGGATGTAATTAGATGAAAAAGGAGGCCGAAGAGATTAGGCTTTTCAGAGGGAGTTTTAGCTACAGAACCATCAGAGCGAATAATAGGAGGAAAGGCAGATTTACAGAAGTTATTTTTGAAATTTTTGGCAAGACCTCTTAAATTTTTTTCAGAAGGAGAACCATGGAGGTCCGCCCACTTTCAGTGAAAATGCGCTTAGTCCGTCGAAGAACATCCCGGTAACGATTCCGAGCTGAACGAAAATTAGCAAGAGTTATAGGACAAGGAAGGCTTTTCCAATTCACGATAAGCACTGTCTCTCCCCCGAAAGACAAGAGAACAATTGTCATCGAACCATGGATTTTGAGGAGAAAAAGATTTAGTTGAAGATGGAATTAAACTGAACATCTCATCGATGGCTACTGCTCCCACTTTTTCAGCGGAGACCGAAGTGTACCCCGAACCAGAATATAATTTATTCCAATAGTAGTTAGCAAAGAAGAGACGCAATACCCGCAATTAACCTAACTGAAATACCAGAAAGTACGTTTAAGACATGGTGGAGCTGATGAAGAGCTGAGCTGAGCTTATTACTAAGAGCTATAAGATTATGGTCAGCTTTATCGATAGGAAAGAAAATGGTGTATTTATATCTAGAGGGGGTAGTGGTGAGACATAAATCAAGTGTGTTCAAGAACTGGTTAGGACGATCTGGAATGTGTAAAGGTTCTCTAATGAACTGTTCCATTCCTTTGAGAATGCTGAATGATCTGGCCTTCTTCCCACCTGTCTCAGTATGAGAGGAGTCCAACCACACAGTGTAGTGTACGTTGAAATCCCCTAAATAGAGGATGTCAGCATTTGGACGAGAAGAAGTAACAGTCTCTTGAGAAGTAGTAAGATATTGAAAAGAAACTGTAAAATCTCATCCATTATGGGAGCAGTTGCATATGCACAAGATAATTGTTGCAGAGGGAAGGAAGATTTTAAGCCATAACACATCAAAATTAGGATATCCAAGGTTTTTGAGGCGTGTCACAAGAGTGTTAATGTTAATATAGACGCAGGCTCCATCTTCTGGTCAGAAATTGTGAAAAAAGTTGTCGTTGGAGACATTAAGGTTGTTAGTGAAAGAATTCCTGTCCAGCTGGGACTCAGACAGAACCAAAAGGTTATAACGGGAGTTAGATTGGTGAAACTCTACTGATTCGAGAAAAGCGCCAAGGCCATGGATGTTGGCGAATGTAATAGAAGCCTCGTCTAGGATCGACCCCACTATCTCTCAAGTTAGCATTCAAAGAGCACGCATGCTCAAACACACACATACACGCACACAAGAACGCACGCACGCACACAAGAACGCACGCACGCACGCACGCACGCACGCACGCAGGTACACGAACGCTTGCACACATTATAGAATAAACTAACATTAAGACTACTTAATATTAAGCTCATGAAAGCTATTAAAATTAATATTAAAAATATTAAAGCTACATATTATTAATTAAAATAAATAAGGAAGGAACTTAAGACCGGAGCAATTTTTATTAAAACCTTGAAGAAAATAAATAACAAATTTAAAACAGTAAAAGTTAACGTTAATACAATACTTAGCTATAATATACATATATATATATATATATATATATATATATATATATATATATATATATATATATATATATATATATATATATATATATATATATATATATATATATATTGAAAGTTATTCCACCGCTGCTAAGCCAATGAAAAGTAATTTACAGTCCCAACAGAAATGGAGTGCCACCAGTTTTAAAATGTCAAGATACTAAAATCTGTAAATTGTAGGGGGTGATTTTGAGAGGATGAGGGAATTTTCAAGGGAAAGGAGAGGTTGATATATATATATATATATATATATATATATATATATATATATATATATATATATATATATATATATATATATATATATATATATATATATATATATATATATATATATATATATATGTAAATTGAGCTAAACAAATTTGAGGATAAAGAAATACTTACCTCATCAGGGGTCGAACCACCGCATGTTGCGACTGAGATCGACAAAAGACTCGGTGCTCTACCGCTGAGCTATCCACGAACCCAAAACAGTTCGCTTCAAAGAACAGTTTTAAGCAACAAAGAATCATGTTTGTCTGTTAGGCGACTTGAATGTGAGAGTGGGGCATAGATGCATGAATAAGATAGTGGGACCATTTGGATTGGAAGGAGTAAATGACTATGAAACTTCATTGGTTGATATGATATTTAATACATGGTTTATGAAAAAAAATATTTTTAAGTATACGTGGAGAAGGGTGAATGAGGAAAGGTGACTTTTGGATTATATGTGCGTGAGATGGGAAGGGAGAGCAGATTGTTAGATGCCAATGTATTAAGGGGAGCTATGATGGGTATATAGGAAAACTTCTTGGTTGGGGCGAGAGTCGAAGTTAAAGGACCTTGGGAATGAGTGATAATGAGGGAGAAGATGGTGGAGGTAATGCGGGTGGAGAGTTTGGAAGAAAAGTAGAAGAGATAAGACTACATAATTAGGAATTAGGGAGAAGTGGGAGGAGGTAATGGGGAGTGAGATGAAGGGGTACAGGAGGAATAGAGTATATTGAAGGGAGCCTTAGTGAAGGTTGCAAGAAGTGTGTGTGGAGTGAAGAAAATAGGGAACGGTAGGCGAAAGGGGAGTGAGTAGTGGAATGAAGAGTTAGGGAAATTGGTGAAAAGGAAAAAGGAAGCCATTAATAGGAATTTGAGTATGAAGGAGGAAAGGTATATATATATATATATATATATATATATATATATATATATATATATATATATATATATATATATATATATATATATATATATATATTATTTAATTACAATGCTATAAACGCATCAGTAAATATGTATAAAGTGAAAATAGAAACTTTTTATGGGAATCCTTCTCTGGGGTCGAACCACCGCCTGTTGCGACTGAGAACGACAAAGACTCGATGCTCTACCACTGAGCCATCCACGATCCCAAAAAAGATCGTTTCAAGAACAGTTTCAAGCATACGAGCTCCCGTCAAGGATCAGGTTTTCACCCTATTGTTCCCTCTATCGTTCCTTTTTATGATATTATTTAATTACAATGCTATAAACGCATCAGTAAACATGTATAAAGTGAAAATAGAAACTTTTTATGGGAATCCTTCTCTGGGGTCGAACCACCGCCTGTTGCGACTGAGAACGACAAAGACTCGATGCTCTACCACTGAGCCTATCCACGATCCCAAAAAAGATCGTTTCAAGAACAGTTTCAAGCATACGAGCTCCCGTCAAGGATCAGGTTTTCACCCTATTGTTCCCTCTATCGTTCCTTTTTAAGGATATTATTTAATTACAATGCTATAAACGCATCAGTAAATATGTATAAAGTGAAAATAGAAACTTTTTATGGGAATCCTTCTCTGGGGTCGAACCACCGCCTGTTGCGACTGAGAACGACAAAGACTCGATGCTCTACCACTGAGCTATCCACGATCCCAAAAAAGATCGTTTCAAGAACAGTTTCAAGCATACGAGCTCCCGTCAAGGATCAGGTTTTCACCCTATTGTTCCCTCTATCGTTCCTTTTTAAGGTATTATTTAATTACAATGCTATAAACGCATCAGTAAATATGTATAAAGTGAAAATAGAAACTTTTATGGGAATCCTTCTCTGGGGTCGAACCACCGCCTGTTGCGACTGAGAACGACAAAGACTCGATGCTCTACCACTGAGCTATCCACGATCCCAAAAAAGATCGTTTCAAGAACAGTTTCAAGCATACGAGCTCCCGTCAAGGATCAGGTTTTCACCCTATTGTTCCCTCTATCGTTCCTTTTTAAGATATTATTTAATTACAATGCTATAAACGCATCAGTAAATATGTATAAAGTGAAAATAGAAACTTTTTATGGGAATCCTTCTCTGGGGTCGAACCACCGCCTGTTGCGACTGAGAACGACAAAGACTCGATGCTCTACCACTGAGCCTATCCACGATCCCAAAAAAGATCGTTTCAAGAACAGTTTCAAGCATACGAGCTCCCGTCAAGGATCAGGTTTTCACCCTATTGTTCCCTCTATCGTTCCTTTTTATGATATTATTTAATTACAATGCTATAAACGCATCAGTAAACATGTATAAAGTGAAAATAGAAACTTTTTATGGGAATCCTTCTCTGGGGTCGAACCACCGCCTGTTGCGACTGAGAACGACAAAGACTCGATGCTCTACCACTGAGCCTATCCACGATCCCAAAAAAGATC
Organism: Armadillidium nasatum; assembly: GCA_009176605.1. Classification (NCBI taxonomy): domain Eukaryota; kingdom Metazoa; phylum Arthropoda; class Malacostraca; order Isopoda; family Armadillidiidae; genus Armadillidium; species Armadillidium nasatum. The sequence continues at coordinate 4,506 of SEYY01018498.1, read as the reverse complement.
GTTTCAAGAACAGTTTCAAGCATACGAGCTCCCGTCAAGGATCAGGTTTTCACCCTATTGTTCCCTCTATCGTTCCTTTTTATGATATTATTTAATTACAATGCTATAAACGCATCAGTAAACATGTATAAAGTGAAAATAGAAACTTTTTATGGGAATCCTTCTCTGGGGTCGAACCACCGCCTGTTGCGACTGAGAACGACAAAGACTCGATGCTCTACCACTGAGCTATCCACGATCCCAAAAAAGATCGTTTCAAGAACAGTTTCAAGCATACGAGCTCCCGTCAAGGATCAGGTTTTCACCCTATTGTTCCCTCTATCGTTCCTTTTTATGATATTATTTAATTACAATGCTATAAACGCATCAGTAAACATGTATAAAGTGAAAATAGAAACTTTTTATGGGAATCCTTCTCTGGGGTCGAACCACCGCCTGTTGCGACTGAGAACGACAAAGACTCGATGCTCTACCACTGAGCCATCCACGATCCCAAAAAAGATCGTTTCAAGAACAGTTTCAAGCATACGAGCTCCCGTCAAGGATCAGGTTTTCACCCTATTGTTCCCTCTATCGTTCCTTTTTATGATATTATTTAATTACAATGCTATAAACGCATCAGTAAACATGTATAAAGTGAAAATAGAAACTTTTTATGGGAATCCTTCTCTGGGGTCGAACCACCGCCTGTTGCGACTGAGAACGACTGGATGGCTCAGTGGTAGAGCATCGAGTCTTTGTCGTTCTCAGTCGCAACAGGCGGTGGTTCGACCCCAGAGAAGGATTCCCATAAAAAGTTTCTATTTTCACTTTATACATGTTTACTGATGCGTTTATAGCATTGTAATTAAATAATATCATAAAAAGGAACGATAGAGGGAACAATAGGGTGAAAACCTGATCCTTGACGGGAGCTCGTATGCTTGAAACTGTTCTTGAAACGATCTTTTTTGGGATCGTGGATAGCTCAGTGGTAGAGCATCGAGTCTTTGTCGTTCTCAGTCGCAACAGGCGGTGGTTCGACCCCAGAGAAGGATTCCCATAAAAAGTTTCTATTTTCACTTTATACATGTTTACTGATGCGTTTATAGCATTGTAATTAAATAATATCATAAAAAGGAACGATAGAGGGAACAATAGGGTGAAAACCTGATCCTTGACGGGAGCTCGTATGCTTGAAACTGTTCTTGAAACGATCTTTTTTGGGATCGTGGATAGCTCAGTGGTAGAGCATCGAGTCTTTGTCGTTCTCAGTCGCAACAGGCGGTGGTTCGACCCCAGAGAAGGATTCCCATAAAAAGTTTCTATTTTCACTTTATACATGTTTACTGATGCGTTTATAGCATTGTAATTAAATAATATCATAAAAAGGAACGATAGAGGGAACAATAGGGTGAAAACCTGATCCTTGACGGGAGCTCGTATGCTTGAAACTGTTCTTGAAACGATCTTTTTTGGGATCGTGGATAGCTCAGTGGTAGAGCATCGAGTCTTTGTCGTTCTCAGTCGCAACAGGCGGTGGTTCGACCCCAGAGAAGGATTCCCATAAAAAGTTTCTATTTTCACTTTATACATATTTACTGATGCGTTTATAGCATTGTAATTAAATAATATCATAAAAAGGAACGATAGAGGGAACAATAGGGTGAAAACCTGATCCTTGACGGGAGCTCGTATGCTTGAAACTGTTCTTGAAACGATCTTTTTTGGGATCGTGGATGGCTCAGTGGTAGAGCATCGAGTCTTTGTCGTTCTCAGTCGCAACAGGCGGTGGTTCGACCCCAGAGAAGGATTCCCATAAAAAGTTTCTATTTTCACTTTATACATGTTTACTGATGCGTTTATAGCATTGTAATTAAATAATATCATAAAAAGGAACGATAGAGGGAACAATAGGGTGAAAACCTGATCCTTGACGGGAGCTCGTATGCTTGAAACTGTTCTTGAAACGATCTTTTTTGGGATCGTGGATGGCTCAGTGGTAGAGCATCGAGTCTTTGTCGTTCTCAGTCGCAACAGGCGGTGGTTCGACCCCAGAGAAGGATTCCCATAAAAAGTTTCTATTTTCACTTTATACATATTTACTGATGCGTTTATAGCATTGTAATTAAATAATATCATAAAAAGGAACGATAGAGGGAACAATAGGGTGAAAACCTGATCCTTGACGGGAGCTCGTATGCTTGAAACTGTTCTTGAAACGATCTTTTTTGGGATCGTGGATAGCTCAGTGGTAGAGCATCGAGTCTTTGTCGTTCTCAGTCGCAACAGGCGGTGGTTCGACCCCAGAGAAGGATTCCCATAAAAGTTTCTATTTTCACTTTATACATATTTACTGATGCGTTTATAGCATTGTAATTAAATAATATCATAAAAAGGAACGATAGAGGGAACAATAGGGTGAAAACCTGATCCTTGACGGGAGCTCGTATGCTTGAAACTGTTCTTGAAACGATCTTTTTTGGGATCGTGGATAGCTCAGTGGTAGAGCATCGAGTCTTTGTCGTTCTCAGTCGCAACAGGCGGTGGTTCGACCCCAGAGAAGGATTCCCATAAAAAGTTTCTATTTTCACTTTATACATATTTACTGATGCGTTTATAGCATTGTAATTAAATAATATCATAAAAAGGAACGATAGAGGGAACAATAGGGTGAAAACCTGATCCTTGACGGGAGCTCGTATGCTTGAAACTGTTCTTGAAACGATCTTTTTTGGGATCGTGGATGGCTCAGTGGTAGAGCATCGAGTCTTTGTCGTTCTCAGTCGCAACAGGCGGTGGTTCGACCCCAGAGAAGGATTCCCATAAAAAGTTTCTATTTTCACTTTATATATATATATATATATATATATATATATATATATATATATATATATATATATATATATATATATATATATATATATATATATATATATATATATATATCCCTCTGGTGGGCAAAGGCCAGAGGCTTAAAATTCACCAGTTGGGGGAAAAGACGAAGCCTGGTCAAACTAAAGGCCGACATGTCCCGATACACGACGTTTGAAGGTGTGTAAGTCATAGGAAGTTGGAAAAAAAAAAGGGAGTGTGTTCCAGACTTTACCAGTAGAGTACATGTAGGACAAAGCATAGCGGTTAAGTCTGGGTTCAGAGAGTTGGACAGAGAAAGGATGAGACTGTGTGGAAAGTCGAGTAGCACGAGCGCTTCTCAGATGGAGGAGGTATGCGACGAGAGAGTTCAGAAGAGCAGTGTCCATTGTAATAGCGATAGTATAGAGAGAGTGACGCAACAATTCGACGGGCAGAAAGAGATTGAAGAGAGTTAGTAAGAGCAGGAGAGTTGATGAGACGAAATGCCCTAGACTCCACCTTCTCTAGGAGAGCTGTATGTGTGGAACCACCCCAGATATGTGAAGCATACTCCATACAGGGGCGAACAACACCCCTATACAGAGCAAGCAACTGGGGTGGAGTGAAGAAATACTGAAGGCGCCTCAGAACACCCAACCTCTTAGAAGCTTGTTTAGAAAGAGAGGTAATGTGATCTTTCCAAGAAAGATCACGAGAAAAGGAAACACCGAGAATATTAAGAACAGATGAAGGTCTGAGTTGAGTGTTTTCGAAGAAGATATCATAGTTGTGTGGAAGATTGTGTCGAGTGGAGAGATGGAGGAATTGAGTTTTGGTGGCATTGAAAACAACCATGTTCTCTCTGCCCCAATTTAGAAATACGAGAATAGATCAGAGGTCAGCTGCTCCAAGGCAACCCTCCTTGCGTCTAGTAACTGTTGTTGAGAGGGGCGCCTTTCAAATTGAAAAGAGTAATGAAGGGTGGAGTCATCAGCATAGGAGTGGATAGGAGATGAAGTAACAGAGAGAAGATCATTAATGAATAGTAGAAAAAGTGTTGGGTTTAGGACAGATCCTTGAGGAACACCACTGTTAATAGATTTAAAGGAAGAGCGGTGGCCGTCTACAACAGCTGCTATAGAACGACCGGAAAGGAAATAAGAGAGAAGGTCACAGAGAGAAGGATAGATTCCGAAAGAGGGAAGTTTGGAAATCAAAGCTTTGTGCCAGACTCTATCGAAAGCTTTCGATATGTCTAGCGCAACAGCAAAAGATTCACCGAAATGCCGAAGAGCGGAGGACCAAGAGTCAGAGAGAAGGGAAAGGAGATCACCAGTAGAGCGTTTCTTACGAAAGCCATACTGGCGATCAGAGATAAGATTAGAAGAATTGAGATGTTTCCAAATCTTCCTGTTAAGGATAGATTCGAAAACTTTAGAAAGAACGGAGGTTAAAGAAATTGGACGATAGTTAGAGGGCTGAGAGGGGTCCCCTTCTTCGGCACAGGCTGAATGAGCGCACGTTTCCAGCAAGAAGGGAAGGTTGAAGTAGAAAGACATAGACGAAAAAGTTTACCAAGGCAGGGTGAAAGCTCGGAAGTACAAGTTTTGAGAACCACAGTAGGGATAAAGTCAGGACCGTACGCCTTCTTAGTGTTAAGCTCAGAGAGAG
>SEYY01018497.1:177500-180000 GCA_009176605.1 Armadillidium nasatum | reverse complement strand
ATATATATATAATATTTATATATATATATATTAATTATATATATATTATATATATAATATATATATTATAATATATATATATATATATATATATATATATATATATATATATATATATATATATATATATATATATATATATATATATATATATATTATATATATATATATATATATATATATATATATATATATATATATATATAGAAGTGAGTATTTAAGAAATGAATGAAATGGGTAAGGTATTCTAATAATATAATTAAGGTCTAAGTAAAGTAGAGATAAAAATAAATAAATTCGAAAAAAATAAATAAAAATAATTAAGTTAAAAAAAGGATATGGAAAAATTGATCAGTAGAATTAAGCTCTAAGAATAGAAGAAATAAAAATAATTAAGCTCTAAAAAAAGAGATAAAACGAACTTGGTCTCATAGGAAAGAGATAAAAAGAATGAAGCTCTAATAAATAAGAGATGAAGATAATTAAGTTCAAAACATTGAAAGAAAAGAAAATAATGAAATGCTAAGGGAAAATGATTTGAAAGAATTAAAACGAGTAAAAATAATTAAGCTCTAAATAAATAAGAGATGAAGATAATTAAGTTCAAAACATTGAAAGAAAAGAAAATAATGAAATGCTTAGGGAAAATGATTTGAAAGAATTAAAACGAGTAAAAATAATTAAGCTCTATATAAATAAGAGATGAAAGATATTAAGCCAAGGAAAGAAGAAGAAGAAGAAGAAGAAACCTCTAAGAAAATGAGAGATTAAAAGAATTAAGTTAAGAAAAAGAGAAAAGATATGAATGAAGTTCTATAAGGAAATAAGAGATGAAAAAAGATAATCGTTAAGGAAAAAAGAGAAAAAAATTAATAAATCTCTGAGGAAATAAGATATAAAAATGCTAATAATTTAGCTCTAATTTTCTTTGTTAAAGAATTAACGTCTACGCAAATAAGAATGAAAAGATTTAAACTCTTAGAAAAAGAAAATAATTAATCTCATAGAAAAGAAGATAATTAATCTCTAGCAAAAGAAGAAATAGAAAATAATATTCCAATGAAAAAGAGTCTCAAGACTTTAATACAAGGAACCATTCTGTAGATATAAAGATTTAAACTCTTAGAAAAAGAAAATAATTAATCTCACAGAAAAGAAGATAATTAATCTCTAGCAAAAGAAGAAAAGAAAATAATATTCCAATGAAAAAGAGTTGCAAGACTTTAATATAAGGAACCATATATAAAGATTTAACTCTTAGAAAAAGAAAATAATTAATCTCACAGAAAAGAAGATAATTAATCTCTAGCAAAAGAAGAAAAGAAAATAATATTCCAATGAAAAAGAGTTGCAAGTCTTTAATATAAGGAACCATTCTGTAGATATAAAAAACTAAAAACATTGAAACACTGAAAGCGATGAAATTAAAATTCAAAACTACGGCCTGCCCCAAAAATAATTCTGCTTAGAATAAATTTATAAACATTCAGCGTTGTAAATAGCTTATTGGTCTTTCTATTTTTAATAGAATCAAACAAAATCAATCATTATTTGTAAAGTTTTTACAAAATTTGTTTTCAAAGTTTAAAAAGAAAAAAAATATATTACTTGACATGTTGGGTCGCTTTAGTCTGTATGTGTGTGCATATGTGTGCATGTGTGTATGTGTGAGCGACATGCATTATTTATTTTAACAAAATAACTAAAAAAATATTAAAAAAAAGTTTTGAATCAAAAGATTAGTTTCCTATGGCAACAAACGTTCATATATATATATATATATATATATATATATATATATATATATATATATATATATATATATATATATATATATTATATATATATATATATATGTATGTGTGTGTGTGTATATGTGTGTTTGTATTCAGGTCCTGATGAGGCCCTTTGCGTTCGGGTCTGAAACGTTGCCCCTTACAATGTTTTAGTGGTTTTAATGTTTATAAAAATACAATATTTTAATATTATATAATATATAAATATATATATATATATATATATATATATATATATATATATATATATATATATATATATATATTATATATATATATATATAAGTAGGAATATATGTTTATGTTAAATTATAATTATATAAATGAATAACAAAATAGTTCTATAAAAAACAAAAGTCTTCAATACATTTCAAATTTAAATTTCATTTCGTTTCAAACTGTTAAGATTCAAGTTAAATATTGAAATATTATATATATATATATATAATATATATATATATATATATATATATATATATATATATATATATATATATATATATATATATATATATATATATATATATATTCAATTTGGAAGACGTCCCTCCAAACGGAGGTTAATTGACTGTTGAATGGTGGTTTTAGAACTACTAGCCTCTCATCTATCTCGTATTTTAAATTGGGGCAGACAAAACATGGTCATATTCAATGCCTCAAAAACTCAGTTCCTACATCTCTCTACTCAACACAATCTTCCAATC
>SEYY01018497.1:165000-172500 GCA_009176605.1 Armadillidium nasatum | reverse complement strand
TAAATATTAAAAGAGACCACAAATTAAGGGCCGAGAGTCCTTTTCAAGGAGGGGACAGATAAAGAAAATAGAGGGGAATCTACCTTAGTTCAACTTTAACAAAAATCTCTTAGATTAACGCATTCGGAGACTTAAAAGTACCAAATATTAAAATCAGATGGTGGCAAGGAATTCCACAGAATAGAAATAGCTGAACGGAGAAGATACCACAAGAGCAAACCTGAAGCTACCAATCTCCATATCTGGCTCCGTATGGAGGGGGGTGTCTTTCGCTTTTAAATGAATTAAAATAAACCTCGCAGCCTTCATTTCTTGACCTGCTGGAGTATGGTATCCCCCTTAAAATATTTTAAAGCCCTGTGAGTGAAAAGAATTTTTAAGGTCTATTAAATTTAAAAGTTATACATTTTCTATATTCTTAAACCTATTAACTAAGTTATTAACTATTATATTCAACGGTCAAGCCTTTCTTTTAAAAAAACCAAAAAAAAAAACCGTATATATATATATATATATATATATATATATATATATATATATATATATTTATATATATATATATATATATATATATATATATATATATATATATATATATATATATATATATATATATATATATATATATATATATATATATATATATATATATATATATATATATATATATATATATATATATATATATATATATATATATATATATATATATATATATATATATATATATATATATATATATATATTTTATTTTAAAAGGTATGTATTTATGCAAAAAGATATTCAAGGCTATAAAAAAATAATAAATAAATAAAAAAAAAATTACAAATAAATTAGGAGCGGCAAAGGAAATCTTTCAACAAATTAAGCCTTTTTGAAACCCACTGGGGAGAAGAGTCCTATTCTCCTCCAGAAAGTTTATAATGAATATATGTATATTCACTACGTCTGAAGAGCGATGCATCGCAGATGAAGAAGAACTTCAACGTCATGAAAAATTGAAGATCGGGGTTACGAAGATCGGGGTTACGAAGATCTCGCTCTCTTCGTTTTAAAAAAGGGAGAAGAGGAATCATTACTTATAAAGACAGGAAGAGCGTTGCTTCGAATTAATAACAATTTCTTTTTTTTTTTTTTTTTTTTTTTTTTTTTTTTTTCCTTTTAAAGCATTTCTCATTTGTAATATTTTTTAAAGCTCTGTATTAGTAATAAGCTTTGAAATAACTAATAATTAACTAAAAGGTTAAGAGGAAAATTCTTAATGCGCTGTGTACTGTGAAATTCACAGCCCACACACAGACAGACACACACACACACCCGAACATACAAACACACACACACACACACACACACACACACACAAACACACATATATATATATATATATATATATATATATATATAATATAATATATATATATATATATATATATATATATATATATATATATATATGAGAGAGAGAGAGAGAGAAGAGAGAGAGAGAGAGAGAGAGAGAGAGACTCTAAACTATATATATATATATATATATATATATATATATATATATATATATATATATATATATATATATATATATATATATATATATATATATTTATATACTCTAAACTACCTTTTATGAGAACTTTCATAATTAACCTTTCAGTCAGTAAAATTAAGCAATGAAGAAAATAAACAACGAATAAAATAAAGAAAAGAAGAAGCTAAAATAATACAGTCTTTAAAGTTTTTTTAATTTATGCAAATAAAATTCATAAATTGTTTGACGTTTTAAGAATCCTATTTGTGTGAAGGACTTGCACTGAAGTACCTTCTATAAAAGAATGGTCCTACGACGCCCTTTGTAAACCGGACTAGGTTTGACAGCTAATATTTGTATATATAGATATGAATGTGCACGTCTAATTAAGCTTTTATTGTTTATAATATATAATATATATATATATATATATATATATATATATATATATATATATATATATATATATATATATATATATATATATATATATATATATATATATATATATATATATATATATATATATATATATATATATATATATATATATATATATATATATATATATATTTTTTTTTTTTTTTTTTTTATATCACCTCTGGTGGGCAAAGGAAAGAGGCCTATAAAATTCCACCAGAGTTGGGGAAAAGACGGAAGTCTGGTCAAACTAAAGGCCGACATGTCCCGATACACGACGTTTAAAGGTGTGTAAGTCATAGGAAGTTGGAAAAATAGAAAGGGAGTGTGTTCCAGACTTTACCAGTAGAGTACATGTAAGATTGAGCATAGCGGTTAAGTCTGGGGTCAGAGAGTTGGACAGAGAAAGGATGAGACTGTGTAGAAAGTCGAGTCGCACGAGCCCTTCTCAATGGAGGAGGTATGCGACGAGAGAGTTCAGAAGAGCAGTGTCCATTGTAATAGCGATAGTATAGAGAGAGTGACGCAACAATTCGACGGGCAGAAAGAGATTGGAGAGAGTTAGTAAGAGCAGGAGAGTTGATAAGACGAAAAGCCCTAGACTCCACCTTTTCTAGAAGAGCTGTATGTGTGGAACCACCCCAGATGTGTGAAGCATACTCCATACAGGGGCGAACAACACCCCTATACAGAGCAAGCAACTGGGTGGCGTGAAGAAATACTGAAGGCGCCTCAGAACACCCAACCTCTTAGAAGCTTGTTTAGAAAGAGAGGTAATGTGATCTTTCCAAGAAAGATCACGAGAAAAAGAAACACCGAGAATATTAAGGAACAGATGAAGGTTTGAGTTGAGTGTTTTCGAAGAAGATATCATAGTTGTGTGGAAGATTGTGTCGAGTAGAGAAATGGAGGAATTGAGTTTTGGTGGCATTGAAAACGACCATGTTTTCTCTGCCCCAATTTGAAATACGAGATAGATCAGAGGTTCAGTTGCTCCAAGGCCACCCTCCTTGCGTCTATTAACTGTTGTTGAGAAGGTCGCCTTTCAAATTGAAAAGAGTAATGAAGGGTGGAGTCATCAGCATAGGAGTGGATAAGAGATGAAGTAATAGAGAGAAGATCATTAATGAAAAGTAGAAAAAGTGTTGGGGATAGGACAGATCCTTGAGGAACACCACTATTAATAGATTTAAAGGAAGAACGGTGGCCGTCTACAACAGCTGCTATAGAACGACCGGAAAGGAAATCAGAGAGAAGGTCACAGAGAGAAGGATAGATTCCGAAAGAGGGAAGTTTGGAAATCAAAGCTTTGTGCCAGACTCTATCGAAAGCTTTCGATATGTCTAGCGCAACAGCAAAAGATTCACCGAAATGCCGAAGAGCGGAAGACCAAGAGTCAGAGAGAAGGGAAAGGAGATCACCAGTAGAGCGTTTCTTACGAAAGCCATACTGGCGATCAGAGATAAGATTAGAAGAATTGAGATGTTTCCAAATCTTCCTGTTAAGGATAGATTCGAAAACTTTAGAAAGAACGGAGGTTAAAGAAATTGGACGATAGTTAGAGGGTTGAGAGGGGTCCCCCTTCTTCGGCACAGGCTGAATGAGCGCACGTTTCCAGCAAGAAGGGAAGGTTGAAGTAGAAAGACATAGACGAAATAGTTTACCAAGGCAGGGTGCAAGCTCGGAAGCACAAGTTTTGAGAACCACAGGAGGGGATACCATCAGGACCGTACGCCTTCTTAGTGTTAAGCTCAGAGAGAGCAGAAATAACGTCTTTAGAAGAAATTATAATTTTAGGCATAAATGAGTTGGAGGGGGTTGAAGGAGAAGGAACAGCTCCGGAATCGTCTAAGGTTGAATTAGAGGCAAAAGTTTGAGCGAAGAGTTCAGCTTTAGAGGAAGGCAAAACGGCAGTTGTACCGTCAGAAGATACTAAAGGAGGGAAAGAGGAAGAAGCAAAGTTAGAGTTGACATTTTTTTGCAAAATGCCAGAAAGGGCGAGAGGAAGTAGAGCCAGAAAGATTGTTGCATTTTAAGCGGAGAAAGGAGTTTTTAGTATTACGGAGAATAGATTTTGCACGATTCCGGGATGAAATATAAGTTGCATGAGTTTCTGGAGTTTGAAGACGACGGTAATCCCTGAAGGCAGCATCCCTGTGGCGGATAGCACGAGAACAAGCAGAGTTAAACCAAGGTTTGTTAGGTTTAGTAGAAGGGAAAGAATATGGAATGTACGCCTCCATGCCAGAGAGAATCACCTCGGTTATGCGCTCAGCACACTCCGAGGGACCTCTCCCACGGAAACAGTAATCATTCCATGGAAAATCAGAGAAGTACAACCGCAAGTCAGACCAGTTAGTGGCACCGAAATGCCAGAAACGTCTCCTCGCCGAAGGCGGGGGCCGTTCTTGCGGAAGACTTGAAGAGACAGGACAAGATACAGAGATAAGAAGGTGATCGGATGAACCCAGAGGAGGAAAGAGTTTAACAGTGTAAGGTGAAGGATAAGAAGTTAGAAAAAGATCAAGTATGTTGGGTTCATCACCAAGGCGATCAGGGATACGGGTAGGGAGATGCACCAACTGCTCAAGGTTGTTCTGGATAGAAAATTGGAAGGCGAGTTCACCAGCTGGATCGTGAGAACTAGATGAAAGCCATTGGCGGTGGTGAACATTGAAATCACCTAATATGATGATTTCGGAGAAGGGAGAAGAAGAAAGAATGTGTTCTATTTTGGAGTTAAGATAGTCGAAGAATTTTGGATAGTCTGTAGAGTTAGGAGATAAGTAGACAGAACAATAAATTTAGTTGTAGAGTTGCAAGAAAGTTTAAGCCATAAGTAGAGAATTCAGAAGACTCCAAATTAGAAACACGAGAACAGATAACATCGTTGCGCACATAAGCGCAACATCCGCCTTTGGATGAAAATTGAGAATAGAGACAGTAGGAGGAAACAGAGTAGGGCTTGCTGTCAGAGCACTCAGACACCTGAGTTTCGGTTAAGAATAAGAAATGAGGTCTAGAAGAAGAGAGGTGGTGTTCGACAAAGGGGAAATTAGTAAAGAGACCACGAATGTTGCAGAAGTTTAATGAAAAAAGAAGATCGTGCACCAGGGCAAGTCGGCATAGAGGTCTTGGTGGCACCAACCCCATCACCGGAGGCCACCAACTCCCAAGTGGTGATGGGGGAAGGAGTGGATGAGGGGCATTCTTTGGATGCCGCCCCTCGTAGCATCTCCGAGGCAGTTCTTCGCTTCGCCATTTTTTTCTTGCATATTAAAAGGTAATGTAGAGTAAGCGCTTGTAAATTTGTAGGAACGTGAGAGAAGGGAGTTGGGGGAAGGAGAAGTGGGAGCATAGACACTCCCATGTGGGACGAGGGTACACTAGAGACCCTCTGAGAAGGTGAAACGCGAAAAGGAGCGAACCAAAGGGCAACGGAGGGAAAGGGGAAGGTCTAGCCCACCCTATCACTCCGCGGTTAAGCCCAGTGGGGGGTACTTTCATCGCTTCGGATGGCGCTACATCCTCCCCCCTATATATATATATATATATATATATATATATATATATATATATATATATATATATATATATATATATATATATATATATATATATATATATATATATATATATATATATATATATATATATATATATATATATATATATATATATATATATATATATATATATATATATATATATATATATATATATATATATATATATATATATATATATATATATATATTATATATATATAAATAGTCAAAAATGCATTCAAGCATATAAAGATAGGAATGACTAGACAGGAATCTAAAATTTTAACATATATAATAATAATAATAACAGTGCGGAGGTGGGGGGGGGGAAGGCTATAGCACAAAAGAATTAAATGACAACGACGGAATGAAAATAAATGACATTTTTAAAACAAAAGAGACAAAAGGGTAAATTTTATCATTATTTTTAATTGGCACGAAAAAGACTTAACATCTTTCACTCATAATTTAAGTTTAACTGAATTCGGCTTTTATAAAGTGTGTCTTTTATTATTTGGTTTCTTCTCTCCCTCTTTAAGTCAAAAATCTTCTATAAGGATTGTATAGACTTTCTACTAGGAATTTTTAAAACCTTCTGCTAGGATTGTTTTAACGTTTTACTAGGATTGTTTTAACCTTTTACCAAGATTGTTTAAACAATCTACTAGGATTGTTTAAATTTTCTACTAGAATTGTTTAATATTTCTACTAGGATTGTTTAAACCTTCTAGTAGGAGATTTTAAACTTTCTACTAGGATTGTTTCAACATTATACTAGGATTGTTTAAACTTGCTACTAGGATTTTTAAAATCTACTTTGTGCTTTGATTGTTTAAACCTTATACTACGGTTTAAACTTTCTACTAGGATTGTTTAATTTCTACTAGGATTGTTTAAAGCTTCTACCTCCTACTAGGATTGTTTAAACCTTCAACTAGGAATTTTTAAACCTTCTACTACCGTTGTTTTAACCTTTTACTAGGATTTTTAAACCTTCTACTAGAATTGTTTAAACTTTCTACTAGGATTGTTTAATCCTTCTGCTATAATTGTTTAGACCTTCTACCTTCTACTAGGATTATTTAAAACTTCTAGTAGGAGTTTTTAAACCTTCTACTAGGATTGCTCAAACTTCCTACCTTCTACTTGCATTATTCAAACCTTATACTAGGATTGTTTAAAACTTTCTACTAGGATTGTTTGAACCTTCTACTAGGATTTTTCAAACCTTCTACTAGGATTATATTACCTTCCTCCATCTTATTATTATTATTATTATTATTATTATTATTATTATTATTATTATTATTATTATTATTATTATTATTATTATTATTATTATTATTATTATTATTATTATTATTATTATTATTATTATTTTTATTATTAGTAAACAAGTATTCATTTTTTAACATTTTTGAAAGCGTAATAGTTATGTTACTGAATCATCAGCTTTGTTTGGTGTCCTTCATCATAGGTTTGTAATGTTTATATGCTGCTTAATGAGAGAATATGCTTTGTTCATATATATATATATATATATATATATATATATATATATATATATATATATAATATATAATACCAGAGGAATATGTCAAATTTCAAGGATCCTTAAATAAAAATATGTCATTTTAGTTTTAGAGAGGGGTGGGATAATATATACCCATATATAGGTAGAGGTCAGAAATATCATAAATATATTTTATGTAAGATAAAATTGTCACTCATTTCTATAAAAAAAATAAAATAAATTAAAATAAAAAAAAAAAAAAAAGAAAATTAAAAAAGTAAACGCATTAAAAAATAAACGTAAAGAAGTGAAATCTTAATAAAGTATTCAAATAATTATTCAAAATTGACGACTTGTTATTTGAATACACCATTGGGAATATTCATCTAAGCATCCTGTAGCTACTTCTAGCATTTTAGTATAACAAGCGAATTTCATTTGCACACTGCAAAAATTGTCCTAACGAATCGTTGAGACAAGTGGCAATAATGTCAGAA
>SEYY01018497.1:137500-140000 GCA_009176605.1 Armadillidium nasatum | reverse complement strand
AACCAGCACAGGTGAAGAGATGTATACTTCATACAGGAGCGAGCAGCAACCCTGCGAAGAGAAATCAACTTGGGTGGTGTGCAGAAATTTTGAAAACGTCTTAGTAGAACACCCAGACTCTTAGTAGCTTGCATAGTAAGAGAAATATTGGGAGCCTTAAAAAAAAAAAATAATAAAAAAAAAATCTCCATTTTAATAAGGATGGAAGGATAAACCAAAGTCTTAGTCGTGTGTTTTCGAAGAAATTGTAATAGTCGTGTGGAAGATTATTTCGAGTAGAAAGATGGAGGAACTGATTTTTTTAAGGTATTTAAAATAACCATTATTTCTCTGCACCGTTTAGAAATTGGAAATAGATCACAAATTAGTTGCTCCAAGACTTCTATCCTAGCATATTTGTTCTTGAATATAGGTAGGGGTGGGGGGGTCAAAATGAAAGGAGATGAAAGGCGGAGTCGTCAGAAGAGGATTGGATAGGTGAAGAAGTAAAAGAAAGTCTTTAATGAAATTAAGATAAAGAATTAGCGATAGGACAGAACTCTAAATAATACAATTGCTTATAGATTTACGGATGAACTCTGACCTTCTTCAACAGCTGCTATAGAAAGATCAGAAAGAAATCATAGAGAAGGTTCCAGAGAGAAGTGGATATAAACCGAAAGAGGGAAGTTTGGAAGTCAAACATTTGTTCAAACTCTATCAAAACTTTCAATACGCCCAATATTACAGCAAAGGATTCACTGAAGTGCCTAAGAGCAGAGTACTAAGAGTCAGGTAAAGATCATCAGCAGAGCTCTACTTACAGAAGCTATACTGGCACTCTGAAATAGGATGAGAAGATCTAAGAAGGTTCCACTTCTTTCCCTTAAGAATACATTTGAAGACTTTTGAAAGTGCTGAAGTTAAAGCAATATTTTGAAGGTTGAGAGAGGTATGCTTCCAGCATAAAAGAAAAGTTAGGCATAGACAAAATAGTTTAACAACGCATGGTTCAAACTCAGAATCCCAAATTTTAATAACCACAGATGGGATACCTTCAGAACTGCATGCCTTCTTAGTATTAACCTCATAGAATTTATAGACGGCTGTAATTCCTGAAGGCTGCGTCCCATCGACTAATGGCAGAGGAACAACGCAGAGTAAAACCAAGGTTAATTAGTTTCAGTTAAGTAGAAAGAGAATGAGATGGTTGCCTTTATGTTAGAGGGAATCATCTCGGTTATGTTCTCTGCACATTAACTATACACAAACACACACACACACACACACACACACACACACACACACACACATACATATATATATATATATATATATATATATATATATATATATATATATATATATATATATATATATATATATATATATATATATATATATATAATCTTATGAAGTTGTTTTCATTAATTTTGCTATTTTCTCTCTCTCTTTTTTTTAATCAAAATAATTCTTGAAATATTCGATATTTCGTTCTGTCACCACGTAAATTTTCATGCAAATTAGATTTTCATCTTTTTCTTTTTTTTTTTTTTGTATCCAAAAAAAAAAAAAAAAAAAAAGAGAATAATAATAAAAAAAAAAAAAAGAATTTATTAAAGAGTTTAAATCCCTTTAGGATTAGGTTGAACAGGAAAGTCACTTTACTAAAGTTTTAATAAACTATTATTTATGATTTTCATTAAGATCTCGAACCTTTCGTTATTATTATTATTATTATTATTATTATTATTATTATTATTATTATTATTATTATTATTATTATTATATTGTTATTATTGTTATTATTGCTATTGTTATTGTTATTATTGTTTTTGTCGTTATTATTGTTATTGTTATTATTATTATTTTTGTTATTATTGTTTTTGTCTTTATTATTGTTATTATTATTGTTATTATTATTATTATTTTTGTTATTATTATTATTGTTAGTATTAATATTATTATCATTATTATTATTTTTATTATTATTATTATTATTATTATTATTATTTATTGTTATTGTTATTATTGTTTTTGTCATTATTGTTATTGATGTTATTTTTGTCGTTGCTGTAGTTAGTTTTACTTATTTTTATTTGTTTGCATTGTTTTATAATTTTTATTGTTTGTTTTGCCAATTTTCTAATTTTTATTTTTAAAATAAATTTTTTTAATTTATTAATTTTTTTTTAATTTATAAATTTTTTTCACCTTTTTCTTTTTTTTTTTTTTTTTTTTTTTAATTTTAATCTCCTTCTATAAAAACAGTCTCATATTCTCTTTGAATATTATTTAAACTAAGCAAATTATAAACGAGGATTTGAGGCCCGAATTCAATGGAGATGAGGACGTCTGATTATGACAGCAACCACAAAGGGGTCTCCTTTTTCCATCTGGGGGAGCTTTTATCAATGATATTTATTCCCTGGAAAAAATTAAATTTCTCTCCGAGAATATTATTATTATTATTATTATTATTATTATTATTATTATTATTATTATTATTATTATTATTATT
>SEYY01018497.1:105000-115000 GCA_009176605.1 Armadillidium nasatum | reverse complement strand
AATATTCTTATCAAACCAACAGAAATTATATTCACAATTCATTTTCAACGATCCACACCTTTCACATTAATTAATATTAAATTTTCTTTTGTAAAAATTACTCGCGGTGAAGCGCAAAAATTGTAAAAAAAAAAGTCTTATTTTAATTAATAAAAATTAAATATAAAAAAATTAAAAAAATTTTATCATGTAAAAGAACAAAGCACCAAATAATAATGAAAATAAATAATGATAAACAGGAAAATAAAAATATATTAATGGTAATAATAATATTATCAAAAAATAATAATAATAATAATAATACTTGTAATAATAATTAAAATATAGTAATAATAATAATAATGCTAGTAATAATATTAATAATAATGCTAGTAATAAAAATAATAATAATAATATTAAAATAATAATAATAATTACAAAAATTATAATAATAATAATAATAATAATATGATAATAATAATGATATTAGTAATAATAAAAATAATAATAATAAAAATGATAATAATAATAATTTAATTTACTATTTTAATTATTATTATTATTAATATCATTATTATTATCATAATCCAACTTTTTTTTGCTGTGTACCGAAATTAACATGAAAAATATTTTCACTCAATTTTTTTTTTAAGTGCAAAAATTATGAGTGAATTTAATTAAATTTTAGTAAATTTGTGGTTAAAATTAAAATGATTATTTTTAAAAATATGCTGAATTAATTATTAAATATGAAATGAAAAAAGGATAATGTGTGGAATAACGGGTTTAATATAATATATAATTATATTATATATATATATATATATATATATATATATATATATATTATATATATATATATATATATATATATATATATATATATATATATATATATATATTATATATATATATATATATATATATATATATATATATATATATATATATATATATATATATATATATATATATATATATATATATATAATATATATATATATATATATATATATATATATATATATATATATATATATATATAATATATATATATATATATATATATATATATATATATATATATATAATATATATATATATATATATATATATATATATATATATATATATATATATATATATATATATATATATATATATATATATATATATATATATATATATATATATATATATATATATATATATATATATATATATATATATATATATATATATATATATATATATATATATATATATATATATATATATATATATATATATATATATAATATATATATATATATATATATATATATATATATATGATATATATATATATATATATATATTATATATATATATATATATATATATATATATATATATATATATATATATATATATATATATATATATATATATATATATATATATATATATATAAATATATAGAGAGAAAGAGAGAAGAGTGAGGGAAATATTAGCAAAGGAATGAAAAGATAAAAATATAGCATAAATATTAAGGGAAAGAGGGAGAGAGAGAGAGAGAGAGAGAGAGAGAGAGAGAGAGAGAGAGAGAGAGAGAGAGAGAGAGAGAGAGAGAGAGAGAGAGAGAGAGAGAGAGAGGAGGAAAAGTGAAGGCAAGGGAATGAAGAGCCATTTTCGAGGGTTTCATCACCTGCGCATTATAAAATACGGTAAAATTCTAGAGTCTTAAAATTCAAATTTTTTCCTTTCGAAACATTCTCATCGAGAAAAGAGAGAAAAAGAGAGAGAGAGAGGAAAAAAAAGAGGCGGAAGCGCGGGAGTTAATTTAGGTAAGCTTTTAAGAGGCATTTCCTTGTCAAACGGACTATAACGAACGAGGTAAAGGGCCGAAAAGTCGGAGGATGAGAAGCAGAGGCTTAGTGTGATGACGTTGTTAAGGCAATTTCTGTGATAAAAAGGTGGTGAGATAAGAAGACATTTGGATAAAAGGTAATGAAACTAAAAGGTTTAACGAAGGAACATTTTTTTTTCACCTAAAATACATTAGTTCCTTTTTACTCTAAATCTGAGGAAATATTTTCTAAATTCCTTCCTAATTTGCTTCCTTCTTAGCACATACACACACATACCACACTATATATATATATATATATATATATATATATATATATATATATATATATATATATATATATATATATATATATATATATATATATATATATATATATATATATATATATATATATATATATATATATATATATATATATATATATATATATATTATATATATATATATATATATATATATATATATATATATATATATATATTATATATATATATATATATATATATATATATATAATATATATAATATAATAAAAAAAAAAAAAATTCCACCGGAGTTGGAAAATTCCTATCCAGATCATTAGAGGCCGACATGTTCAGATACACGGCGTTTGGAAGTGTGCAAGTCGAAGAAAGTTGGGAAGACAGATAAAGGAAGTGTATTCCTGACTTTACCAGTAGAGTATATGTAAGATTGAGCATAGCAGTTAAGTCTGGGGTCTGAGAGTTGGACAGAGAAAGGATGGGACTGTGTTGAAAAGTGTATCGCTTCAGCTCTTCTCAATGGAGGGGCATGCGACAAGAGAGTTTAGATATATATATATATATATATATATATATATATATATATATATATATATTATATATATATATATATATATTATAATATATATATATATATATATATATATATATATTAATTTATGTAGTGAGAGCATATTCGCAGTCGAAAAAAATTCTAGAAGTTTATAGAGTGTCAGTTTTTTTTTATTTTTTATTTTTTTATTTTTTTTTGCGTCTTTCTCGACAATACACTTAGAGTGCATGGTGGATATGCTTATCGGGAAATTACCCACTTCTACCTACTTTATATGCACAACACAGGCTTACAATTGCACACTTGTAAGGGCTCTGCCCGTGAGTAGCGGCTTTGTGTAAAAAAAAAAAAAAAAAAAAAAAAAAAAAAAAAAAAAACATGGACATTTGTTTTAACAAAATTTAAAAATTATGAAGCAAACTGCTTCTTCAGAGACTTTTTTTAGTTGCGGCACGCAAACTATTTTCCTCATCCACTCAGATTCCACATCATCATTTGGGGCTTAACGACCTCTGATGTTGAGGCTGATGCCTCCAATACATCGATGCCAGCTTGCTCTGGTGCATGGTTTTACTTTTCACAAATTTCTTCAACATTCGCGGTTTTTATTCTAATTTCCATACTTAGTTGAATACCATCTTTCTTCCCTTAAGTCTCACCTTTTGTTCTTGACCTAAAATTAGGTGCTTGGGCTCTCTGATAACAATATGCTACTCTCTCCCTTCATACTGTCTCTACTTTCAATTTTCAGTCAAAGGCTGATGTTTGGTATAAGAGAGCAATAGCATCGCTCTTGCGTTTCTAATTTGGAGTCTTCTGAAATTTTTCACCTTGTGGCTTAGGTTCTTCTTCTAATCTGTTACTAAATCTGTTGACTATCTTAAATTCTTCGACTATCTAAACTCCAACATAGAGGACACTCTTTCTTCTTCTCCTTCTTGCTATGAAGTAATCATTTTATGTGATTACAATGTTTCTATCGATAATTATTTAATCATTGAAGTAATTAGTATGTCTTTCCTTTCTATTAATTTATTATTATTATTATTATTATTATTATTATTATTATTATTATTATTATTATTATTATTATTATTATTATTATTATTATTATTATTATTATTATTATTATTATTATTATTATTATTATTATTATTATTATTACTTTGTTTCATGTTTGCACTTTTTTGATTAAATTACTTGCATCTCAGAGAAAAAGATATTAATTAAATTCTGCATTTACAATTTCTCCATTCATATCTTTTTAATATATATCCTTGTACATTTTCGTCCTCTTTTTTTTAGTCAGATTGGACCTGAATTTGACAATCTTTTAAAATCTGTTCTTTGATCCATTTTTTTCCTTTCCATATTTTCTTGAAAATCTTGGCTTGAAAGGTTTTAAGAGTAAGCCACGGTTTTTCTTCTCCATATCGAAAACAAATTCAAATTTTCTAATTTTTTTTTTTTCCTTTCAGTTCTATGCATATTTTAATCAGTCATTTAAAAAGAGTGTTATTATTATTATTATTATTATTATTATTATTATTATTATTATTATATTATTATTATTATTATTATTATAATCATTATTATTTTTGTTATTATCATTATTATTATTATTATTATTACCATTATCATTAAATTATTACTATTATCATTATTTTTACTATTATCATTAAAATCATTATTATTATTATTATTATTATTATTATTATTATTATTATTATTATTATTATTATTATTATTATTTGAGAAATTCTGTATTAGTTTTTGCTTTAATAAATTGTATACATTTTCCTTCCACAGATCTAAAAACTAATTTTTGTTCTAAGTTTATTTTCTTTCTAAAGAATAATTTACAGATAAAATATAATGAATAATTGTATGTATTTCTCTGCTAAAGCGTTTCGTCCATAAAATTGGGACATTTTCAGAGCTTGAGATTATAGCCGTAAATAAATTTACAAATATAAATTACTATAAAATAAATTAACATTATTATAATTTTGATAAAATATTTCAAATATTATTAAGTTTAAGTGACGTAACATTGAATTTTATATTAATGATGGGTCTGTAGCTTTTGACATAAAAAGCCTCTGTAATTTTTAACTTTTGGACTTCACTCGAAGTGGACATGAATGCAGAACTTCGAAATGAGTTTATATATATTTTGAAGTGTTGTTTTTTTCCGTATTCTATATTGAAATGATCATAAATCTTGCTTCGCTTGAATCTATGTTGATGCTCTCTGTCTGACAATCTGTTTGTTGAGTATCCAATATACGTCGACGTACAGTTAGACTCATGGTGTTGGAATTGGTAAAACAACATGATAACTATTTCTACCGAGGTATCTCTTGTATAGAAAGAGGACGAGAGCTGCTTCTGCTTATTATTATTATTATTATTATTATTATTATTATTATTATTATTATTATTATTATTATTATTATTATTATTATTATTATTATTATTATTATTATTTATTATTATTTATTATTTCGATTATTATTATTTATTATTATTATTATTATTATTATTATTATTATTATTATTATTATTATTATTATTATTATTATTATTATTATTTTATTATTATTATTATTATTATTATTATTATTATTATTATTATTATTATTATTATTATTATTATTATTATATTATTATTATTATTATTATTATTATTATTATTATTATTATTATTATTATTATTATTATATATTATTATTATTATTATTATTATTATTATTATTATTATTATTATTATTATTATTATTATTATTATTATTATTAGTCTTTATTTTTATTTTTATTAATACTTAAAAATCTTATTTCAGCTTCAAAATTTAATGAACTAAATAAGCACTTTCCAACTTTTTTTAAAGCATCAATCACTACATGATTGAGTTTCTTTCGGACTATTAAAGTTATTGAATTTTTCATCAAATGTTTCGCCTGAAACTTCAGGTATCACAAAAACTAATACAAATAAAACAAAATATTATTCCTAACACTTTTTTGGGCTCATTACTTATTACTGATTCGATATTTTTGAATCGAGAAATTAATTTTGTCATAAGTCAATATTTAACATTAATTAAGTTACACACTTTCCTTTATTATTAAACAGTATTATTGAGCAAAAACACATATACATACCAACAATAAACCCGTTGCTTATAATACTCTCCAAAACATTAACATAATTCCTTACGCAGAATCACTTATCTCCTTGCTCTTTTCCATCTATATATTATACAATTTACGTTTGATTTTTATTTTCCCAGACAAATTATCCCACACAATTTTTATAAACAACACGATATTCTCTGAGAAAAATGGAGGAGTATACACGGTCTCTTGTAAATCTTGACATCGCTCACATTTTGGTGAAACCTTGAAATCTTTACGTTTCCCGTATAGATTAACATAAAGCAGAAGGTAATTTTCTTGCATATTGTAGAACATCTTCATCAGATTTAACTGGAATAACGCTAAATATATTTTCTCTTCGAAAAAAAAAAATTTAAATAGATCAATTTAATTCTTTTTTATTTAAACCTCACATAATTTTAATACCTCAAATGTTTTTTTTTGAGATGGATGCATACTTTGTCAAATATCTGAAAACTGTTTTTATGAAATATTTTCATTCTGTTGGCAATGACCAAGTGTAAGAATTAATAGTTGGCTGAGGTGGATGTTATTCTCTTGATAATTTTTCTAGTTCTTTAAAACAGTGTCGTCTGAAGAGGGAAGCGAGTCAGTCATCCGTAACCTGACGATTATTTTACCTTTCTATTAGGCTGTCTTTTTTACTTCGACTGTTATCCTTCTTTTAGTTTTTTTGCCTTTTATTGTTTTATTAAAAGCGGTTATAAATTTGTGATTAATATATATATATATATATATATATATATATATATATATATATATATATATATATATATATATATATATATATATATATATATATATATATATATATATATATATATATATATATATATATATATATATATATATATATATATATATATATATATATATATATATATATATATATATATATATATATATATATATATATATATATATATATATATATATATATATATATATATATATTTCTCACAGTATTTCCAATTCCACCTGAAATAATATGGAACGGACATCGAGCTATTGGTCCGATAGGTCCATTAAAAGAAAATTCAGTCCACGAAATCACATGCCTCACAAGAGGTGGTCGACCGTCTCCGTCTCTCGTTTGGTGGTTGGAGGGTCACAAAGCCTTGAATCAGAGGCAAGAGATTGATGAAAATGGGGAAGTTAAGTCCATTCTCACTTTAAAAGCTTCTCGTGAGCTCAATATGAAGACCTTGTCATGTCACGCTCAAATTAGGAAAGGAGCTGCGCCCATCACGCAGCCTTTGACAGCGTCTGTCAGACTCAACGTGACGCGTAAGTTTTCTCTGTTTAATAATTTAATAAAAATTAATAAATATATAAAACTGTATATATATATATATATATATATATATATATATATATATATATATATATATATATATATATATATATATATATATATATATATATATATATATATATATATATATATATATATATATATATATATATATATATATATATATATATATATATATATATATATATATATATATATATATATATATATATATATATATATATATATATATATATATATATATATATATATATATATATATATATATATATATATATATATATATATATATATATATATATATATATATATATATATATATATATATATATATATATATATATATATATATATATATATATATATATATATATATATATATATATATATATATATATATATATATATATATATATTCAAGTTCCTCCACTGGGAATATCTATTGAAGGAGGAGAACATCCGGTGCCTGTGGATACGACATTAACACTTGTTTGTCTTTCATGGGGATCCTACCCTCCTGCGGATATCACTTGGTGGAAGTCAGGAGAGAAAATAAAGAGCTATTCTTATTCTGTATGTATATTAACTCATAACTTGCAAAAATATATAATTAATTCCCTTTTTTTAATTAAAAATAAATACAATGTTACTCCTATATGATATTCATACGGCATTATTGTTATTAAAATTGACCGCTAGAGGTCGTCTGAATTCTATAGCAGTAAATCAATTTTAACTTTTTTATTTTACCTCTAAAAAGGCAATTTTTTGGTTTTAGTGTCAGTGTTGAAAAGGATAATATATATATATATATATATATATATATATATATATATATATATATATATATATATATATATATATATATATATATATATATATATATATATATATATATATATATATATATATATATATATATATATATATATATATATATATATATATATATATATATATATATATATATATATATATATATATATATATATATATATATATATATATATATATATATATATATATATATATATATATATATATATATATATATATATATATATATAACCTCTAATGGAGATCGAAATGACAACTAGAAGAAGAGAAAAAAAAACCGTTTCCCAAATCAAAGGCCGAAATGCCAAAAAACATCAAATACATTGGGAAATGATCCAGATTTATTAAAATCGTGATTAAACTCAACATAAGAGAGCTGGATACCAGAAAAATGAAATAATTTAAAAATGTTGCTCAATTTTTTACTCAAAAGAAGAGAAATACTGCTGAAGAGTTTTGCGCCTTGTCGATTACGTGTGTATGTGTGTGTGTGTGTGTGAGTGTGTGTGAGTGTGTGTGAGTGTGTGTGTGTGTGTCTGTGAGTGTGTGTACGTGTGAGTGTTTCAGTTACTTCCACCTATCACGGGTATTACCCTATTCGAGCAGGCTGATTTCGAAAGTATGCAAAAGCTTATGGGATATATATATATATATATATATATATATATATATATATATATATATATATATATATATATATATATATATATATATATATATATATATATACCTCTGAAAATGTAGAATAAAAAATCTTGAACAAAAACTTTAAGTAAAAAAAAATTTAAAAAAATAAAATAAAATAAAAAAAAAAAAACATTCTTCATTTTAGTACGATTTGTTTCCATTTTTCATATTTCGTCTTTTGATTTTTTTTTTTCTGTTCCTCATTCTATTATTCAGATTTTTATAATAGAATCGTGTAAAACCATTCGATACATTTTGAAAAAAAAATTCGATATATTTTGAAGAATTTTCTCATGCAAATAAAATATATACATCTTCCTCATGCATCTTGAAGCGCTCAATCTTATTTCAAAAAATAAATAAATAAATAAATAGAGAAATTGAGAAATAAAGAAATAAAGAAATAAATAAAGAAATTCTTACATATTTAAATTAATAAAATATATTTCTTGAGAAAGCACGTTTTACAAATACATTTACACACATGATCAAAAAGAAGAGAGTGAAATTCTCAATTATTGAGGAAATGAGGGTTGAATAGTCTCAAAGATCTTAGATGGAATACAAGTGTGAGCAGTAGGGCGATGGTTAGAGGGTTCTGATACCTTCCTTCGGAATAGGTCGATCTATGAGAACTTTCAACAGTTTGGGAAAGTGCTAGTATTGAGACAAAGAAAGTATAATTGAGGGCAGTAGGGCTATGGTTAGAGGATTCTGATACCTTTCTTCGGAATAGGTCGAACTTTGAGAATTTTCAACAGTTAGAAAAAGTTTTAGTATTGAGGAAATGAGGGTTGAATGGTCTCAAAGATCTCAGATGGAATACAAGTGTGAGCAGTAGGGCGATGGTTAGAGGGTTCTGATACCTTCCTTCGGAATAGGTATCCAACTCAGAAGCACGTTTCTTCAAAACTAAATTCTGGAAGGGATGAATACTGGAACTGACGCTTCTTCATAGACAAAACAGTCAATCCAGGGATAGCTCAGAAACAGCGTAAAGCCCCCCTGTCAGCCCGATCAAAGTGCCGGAAGACTCGATAACGTATAACGTCCAAAGATTTCAGAAACCGATGTATTTGATCAAATTCAAAATCCGATAAAGTCATGAGACACCTAAAGGAAGAAAGATTAGGAGAATGATTGGCAGAGAGGTTCAGAGCTGAATAGAGGAAAACGGAAACCGGAAAACTAGAGGTTAAGAGAAATTACCTTTGTTTATTTGTTTCCTAATATTTTAAAATTACTATTCGGGAATATATGAACATTATCAAACCCATAACTGAAAATATTTCGATTTATCACTTGCACATTTTTAAAGTTTTTATTCAAATTTT
>SEYY01018497.1:92500-97500 GCA_009176605.1 Armadillidium nasatum | reverse complement strand
ATTTTAAACTGTGTGAAACATAAAATATTGAAATACGTATACTTTTCTTAAAATTTCTTTCAAAATGTTCATAAGCTAAAACCTTTAAAGGAAAGTTTTCATTTCTTTTGCAAACCAAATTGTCCAGAATAGAAACGCTCGTGCATCAATTGTTCATAAGCAATTCTCTCGTCCATTTTATTCAAGCATCCGTTTGAAAAGTTTTGCAAACCACATACACTATTTTTTACGTTTTGAATAACTAATCAAAATTGTATAACTTTTTTTTTTTTTAATTCAATAGCTCTTCATTGAGTGTCAATATAAGAAGATGCAATTTATGAAATTTTTAATCCTATTAAAAAACTTAAGAAATTAAAAGTAACAAATAACAGTTGTACACTAGCTAGTTGTAATGGTGGTTGCACAAACCTGCAACCAGGTCACGAACTGCCCTGATATATATATATATATATATATATATATATATATATATATATATATATATATATATATATATATATATATATATATATATATATATATATATATATATATATATATATATATATATATATATATATATATTAAAGAAAATATATTTAAAAAATATTTGACTCGAAATAATTTTAAGAAATTAAATCAATTATAAAACTGAAGAACTATTTTAAACTACATCTCAGAAATAATTAATATATATTTTTTAGTTGGTTTATGATTTATAATCTTATTTCCATAAGAATAATTAAGTATATACTTTTGAATCTATAAATATTTAGGGTGTTGTTATTGAATCTGGAAAAGAAGCTTGGAGTTTTCTACTGGAATCTGTAACTAAAGAGAATTCTGGGGTGTATACATGCGCTGCAACTAATTCCGTCGGAAGAGGAATAAGTTTAGCTTACAGTATTGTAGTTGAGCGTAAGTTTTCCCCCCCTCTTGCAATAAATTAACACTTTAATATTCAAAATAATTAAGCTGTAAAAGATAGAAAGCTTATAACCAATATTATCTCGTATGGACTGCCAAAATGATTCCATTCTTATAGATCCTCCTGAGTGCTCTTCGGGATGGCAAAAAAGAACAATAGGGACTGAAATTGGCAGATCTTCCACCATTCTTTGTAGGGTTGAATCCTTACCGTCAATAGATCTTACATTTTCATGGTCAAAGCTTAACAGATACAACATAGAAGAGAGAATAAGTGACAAGCAAGTTCAGACGGATGGAACCACTTCAAGGCTGTCAATAACTCCGAAGGATTTAAAGGAATTTGGCATTTTTCTATGTAGAGCCAGAAATAGTGTTGGGATTCAGACCACACCTTGTGAGATAACTCTTGTACCAGCAAGTCCTCCTGACCCTCCTCTAAATTGTTCGGTGGATACTGAAAATTCTGCAATAGGAGTTTCAGTGTCATGTGTGGAGGGTTTCGATGGTGGCTTTCCACAAAAGTTTATCATTGTAGCCATTCAAAAAGGAAAAATAGAAGCTAATATTACAAGGTCTGTATTTTATTTTACCCAAACTTTTAATTTAGTGCTTAATTTTATATTGTACTTTCTAAACTGTAAAAATAACCTAGTTACAATTTATAATATTGTATTAGTATTACGTAATCTATTAATCAGAATTAGAATTAATTAAGTTAAACTGATGACTTTCTTTCTCTCAATTTAGAGACTTTCCAGAATGGATGATCAAAAATTTGGAGCATGGAAAGAGAGTAACACTCCGGATTTACGCATTCAATGCCAGAGGTCGAAGCGAGTCTGTTCGACTTGAGGTTTACGTTCCTCTTCCTCAAATAATGTCTGATCAAGGTAAGTTAAAATTATATATGGAGAGTTCAGAGTTAAAGTGAACCCAAGTCCATATTTTGTCCATTTTAATCTACCATGGTAGATTAAAAATGTTATATTTTATGTGTTATAGTGAGTCAAGACCATAGTTCAATATTTATCCACCAGGTGGCAGTAAGAACAATTATAAGTCAATGTTAATTAATGCAGCTAATCAACTTTGAGGTCCGTTTTCTCAGAAATGAACCTCATGGACTTGGTTCATTTTTTCTTTTCTATCTTCGGTCTCTTGTTCATTTCAATTGACTGATGTTAAAAGAAAATTTATTGAATCAGTTACAGTAGAATCAAAGTTTACTATAATAGTAATATTACATTATTATTATTATAGTAAACATGAGATAAAATTTGATAGAATCTGTTGAATTTTTCTCTTTTCCTTTGTACGATTTTGGAGCTTCAATTTCAACTGTGATAATAATCCAGTCATTGCTTGGTGGTATGTTTTTATTCATTTTCGAGACTGAACTTAAAAAGAGTATCAAAATCTCCTTCAAATCTTATATCTGTTCTATCATTTGTAGCATACTTCTCCATGTACTTTGCACTCGAGGTATGTACTTTACGCTTTGGTATGTACTTTACGATTTGGTATGTACTTTAAATTCGAGGTATGTACTTTACGCTTTCGTTTGTACTTTACACTCAAGGGTGTATCGTGTATTATACTTAATTTTAGTTGTTGAAGATTTTCTTTTCATAATAACTCATATGGTAAGTGGTAGATATTCTCACATCTACACTTATTCTGTTATCGATGTTGATAAGGTTCATTTAAATTTTTTGGTATGCTTCGTGATATATATATATATATATATATATATATATATATATATATATATATATATATATATATATATATATATATATATATATATATATATATATATATATATATTATATATATATATATACGATTAAAGATTTTTTGATGACGATGACAATCAAATTGAAAAAGTTTATTTTAAACATTTCTGGTATTTTAATAAATTTAACAATTTCATATAATAAGGAATATTAAATTGTCTTTTTCTTTATTATTTATTCAAATGTGTAAAAACATGTAATTTTAATTTGTAGTACAAGGTATACCACTTGCTTTCTGCCCCAGATATGCGCTTATAGATATCAAAATAGTGATCATAAGTTAATAAAATTTGCCACAGACAGACCTTGATGTGTGAGAATCGTGCTGGCGTAACAAGTGTTGGAAGTAATCGCTATTAGCATCAAGGCATATCTGAAACACACTTTTTCATGTTTCATAAGGTTGCTTTCAACATACTGGGAGTTACAGTGCCAATTGCCTACCGAATATTTTCTCCCATTTGAATGAAAATACGCGCCTTATTGCGATGCTTTGTCCCTTTCAGCATGTTCCATAGGAAGAAATCCTGCATGGAGAAGGTCAAGTGACATTGGTGATCAAAGTCCCTTGGAAATAACCCGATTTTCAAAAAAGTTCTCAATTTCCTACATGCTGACGATGGATGTGAGGTAAGTGGCGATATCCTGCTGAAAATAGCATGTACGAAGTTTCTCTTTATCCAGATGATTTACGAACTCAATGAAGGTGCTCATATGACCAGAACTTTAATATCTATAAGCGCATATCAGGGGGCCAAGAGGGAGTGGAACACCCTGTATAATAGTATCTTCAGAATATTGATGTTAAAATTTTTAATATGTAAGAACATGGACAGACAAGCAAAATTCTAGAACATTAAATTTAGAATTCTTAAATTGCAATGAAGAAACAATCTTTCCCCCAGTTTGTAGAGTAATTCGACATCGTCTGGAGAGTATATTTGATCCTCAATACTAAACATCCTTTCACTCTCAATAGAAGGTGGAGTAGAGAAATATTTATGTCAATATATGTAAATTAATCTACAAAATAATCGGCAGAAATTTGACGATGACGATTAATCGTCCCAACACACATATATATATATATATATATATATATATATATATATATATATATATATATATATATATATATATATATATATATATATATATATATATATATATATATATATATATATATATATATATATATATATATATATTGTTATGACTTTCAGATATGAAATCCCAAGAAAGCGATGATGTTTCCTTAAATAGCAGAGCTACATTACCTTTAATAGGTATATTTGTTGGCACAGGAGGAGTTCTAATAATTGCCTCAATTATATTTCTGTGTTTTTTTTGTGCTTCACGGGGAAGACTTTTTGATTGGGGTAAGAAATCTCATCGATCAACAATGAATCATCAAGGGAGCTCTCACACCATATTTTATTCACCTTCCATGTTTGATCACAATCAAGAAAGCGAACTATCTTTAAATAAGGAAAGGTTGATACCTGATCCAGATATTGTATCCTGCATACAGTATGGTTCCCGTGCATCTTCCCACAGAGGGTTGGATGTTCTACCTCCTGGGAATTTATGTCAGCCTTTGGTAAGTTCTTTAAACCTTTAGTATGTTCTTTAAACCTTTAGTATGTACTTTGAACCTTTAGCATGTACTTTAAACCTTTAGTATGTTTTTTAAACATAGAGTTGAAAGAGTTTATTGAATGTAATGATGCATTTCTTAATTTTGCAGATAAGCCATTCGGAACGAGCCTTGAATTTGAGTATTCAGGATGGTAGCAGCTTAGAGAGAATCTCATCGCAAAGCCTGACGTCCAAAAGTAAACATTTCGATGATGAAGATTCCATCATTACTGTGGTCGAGTCTTGTTCTTTTAAGCCCAAGGGTTATTCTTCCCAAGATGAATTTCGGCAAACGAAAAGAACCTCACTGGTAAATCATATTTCTGAAGAACAGCAGCAACTACTTCAGCAAGTTATTGAGAAAAGCTATGTCAACAGCAACCCTGCAATTTCAAATGGGGGAATAGATTCCAATTTTCCCCAACCATCTCTATACGACAGTAATTCAACTTACACATTATGTTTAGGAGGATCAAATTCAATGTGTAATCAATGCTTAGAAAACATTAGCAATTATCAACTTCAGAATCCTGATTTAAGGAATATGAATAGCAGTGATTCTTTAACGTGTACAAATTCTAGCTGTGTCGAACATGGTGAACAATATTATTTGTACAAACATACCAAGAATGTTCCGCATCAAAAATATTACGC
>SEYY01018497.1:82500-85000 GCA_009176605.1 Armadillidium nasatum | reverse complement strand
AGACGACGGAAGTACGTAAGACAATTTCTCCTTCGCTCGCTTTGTCGCCTTGCGGCGGTCAATCTTGAGAAGAGTACAGTATTCTAAAACCAACTTCTCGAGTTTATAGAAGGATAAATGGACGGAAGATGCCGAGTGGCCAATGTTGTAGTTCGGACAGCAAGATTTAAGATTACAGGGGGTGTGATAATCACCACAGCATGAGCAAACAGAACGAGGAGACTGGCAATATTTTTGGGGATGCCCGAATTTCTGGCTGGGAAAACACCTTCTCGGGCGGGAAGTGAATGGGCGTACATCATAAATAGTGAAGTCAACCTTAACCTTTTTACCTTAGAAGGAAAAAAACGGCGTCTGAACGTAAGGAGAAGTCGGGCATTCGACTATGTTGGGGCAGTTTTAGGTGGAGGATAATAATAATAATAATAATAATAATAATAATAATAATAATAATAATAATAATAATAATAATAATAATAATAATAATAATAATAATTAATAATATTTTCTAAAACTTAAGTTTTTTTTTTTTTTAATAAAAAATTTCCTTAAAACCCTACTGGTTGTCAGAGTTGTCAAAGAAGTTAAAAAAAAAAAAAAACTATAATAAAATATAAAAAATTGCTATACAATTGAAAGCTCCCGGAACAAGTTTATTCAAGTGTCTTCGCGTTACGAGTGACAGGAATTAGCTGAGCAGCTCATACAGATATTTCCCTAATCACTAAATAATTCAACCTTAAATATTACATTGATCCTTCGTACAAAACCAAATATGTGTTAAAAAAAACAAAAAACATTCAACTACATAGAAACAGCGAACAACGGTCACTGCTAGAAGCCGAGCTCATTACTCCGCTATTTTCCTTGAGGCTCACCCAAGCTCTTTGACAATGAAAATTCTAAGTCCTACTCAGATCATATTACTCCTACTGCTGCTTGAATAAGCATAAATGAACAAAATGAAGTGCGATTTCGGGACTGGAAATCACTTAATGATGCACACAGGTATAGATGATAATGTAATAATAAAAATGGTAATAATAAAAATAAAAAAAAAAAAAAAAAAAAAAAAAAAAAAAAAAAAAAAAAAAAAAAAAAAAAAAAAAAAAAAAAAAAAAAAAAATATATATATAATTATATATTATATATATATATATATATATATATATATATATATATATATAATATATATATATATATATATATATATATATATATATATATATATATATATATATATATATATATATATATAATATATAAATAAATTGACATTAAAATTAAAGAAGGAATATATATATATATATATATATATATATATATATATATATATATATATATATATATATATATATATATATATATATATATATATATATATATATATATTTACTAATTTGATTCATAGAGCTATTATTATAATATGGCACATGCAAATGTGTCTATCTTTCTGCTTTTAATTTCCATCGAAGGACGAAATAGCCAATTAATCTTAAAAGAATAAAAAAGACAAAAAGAGCCAAGAAATCCATCCAATAAGTCATTTGCCCAATGTCCATTTCTTCTAAGAATTTTCGAGGGCTTTTGAAATGACAATAGGCTTCTGAACAGTGAAGATTTGACCTATCATAGCCGTATATGGCCAATAGAGAACCTTCAAAACTGTACCTGAAGAAGTATAATAATTGACAGGATTATGCGGTGTTTGTTTTATTAAAGTATATTAAGTTCTTTCACTTTTTCTTAAATGAAGAGCAAATAAAAGCTTAAAAGATAAATAAAATTTTAAACTAAATATTTTTTTTTATAAAAAAAATTTTTTTTTTTTTTTTGGTAAATAATTTTTTTTTTTAATAATAATAATAATTTACCCTTACCTTACGTAAGAAATATACGTTATCCAACGTAGATAAATTGGAATGGTAGAGAACGTAACGAAAAACCCCGAGAACAACAATATTGGAATCGTTGTTATTGGACCTAAAAATACTGCAGACTGAAAGAAAAAGAAAAAAAAAACATAGTTTTTTTTTCCAAAACAAAAATATTTTATAAATATTTTGAGTAAAAAAACTCGTTTTTAAACAAAAACTCAAGATTATAATATTGAATGCTACTATCCTAGTATTCAGAAATTTTATTCATAATTGCATAACGTATCAATATCATTAATTTGGGATTCGAAAAACTTACTTCGATATTTGTAGCCGCTCCTATTGCCAATCCTAAGCTTTGAGCAACGAGTGACGTCATGATGCACATCGTAGTAAACATGAAAAATCTATTTGCTTCAAATGGTTGGTTTGTCATAAAATAAACCAATAGTACATACATAAGAGGATATATAAGCTGGATATATATATTATATATATATATATATATATATATATATATATATATATATATATATATATATATATATATATATATATATATATATATATATATATATATATATATATATATATATATATATATATATATATATATTACTTGG
>SEYY01018497.1:62500-67500 GCA_009176605.1 Armadillidium nasatum | reverse complement strand
ATATATATATATATATATATATATATATATATATATATATATATATATATAATACTAAAAGAGTTAATCTGAATAACGCTGTGTGCAAGTTAACGATTAAGCGAATAATAATAATAATAATAATAATAATAATAATAATAATAATAATTATTATTATTATTATTATATTATTATAATAATAATAATAATAATAATAATAATAATAATAATAATAATATGAAAATATAACTAGGAGAATGTTTTATAATTAAGATAACTGACCTTCAATTTTGTTTTCCTGATAAAGAGTATTAAAAAAAAATGGAAGATAGAGTAGAATGAATTAGGAGGAGAAGGAGAGCCGGAAAGTAGAAATGAATGCAAGAAAAAGGAAAGAAGTTTTCTAAATTAATACAAATTATCTGGGTATTCATTTTCACGTGAAGCACCAAAAAGAAAATTATTAATATTGTCTAATATAATAAAAATTCCTTGGAATTTATTTCACGTAAATTAGGACTGAAAAATATCTACAAAATAGAGCAAAAGGATTTAGTCAATACACAACGATTTCATAAGCAATACTAGTGGTGTTTTTATTTGCATTATAGTATTCTAAGATAGATACAGATACGTGTGCGTATGTATATGTAATTCACAGTTAACCAGTTAACCAATTGTACTGTGTAGATATGGAAAATAGATGAAACGTTTTGTGGTATCAATAAACCAGAATACAGAGTCAATTTGCAGTGGTATCTATAAACCAGAATACAGAGTCAATTTGCAGTGGTATCTATAAACCAGAATACAGAGTCAATTTGCAGTCTATTCCCTTTTATTATTCCAATACACAGCAACACTTATAATAAAAATAATTTTCTAC
Source organism: Armadillidium nasatum (assembly GCA_009176605.1). Taxonomy (NCBI): domain Eukaryota; kingdom Metazoa; phylum Arthropoda; class Malacostraca; order Isopoda; family Armadillidiidae; genus Armadillidium; species Armadillidium nasatum. The sequence continues at coordinate 66,635 of SEYY01018497.1, read as the reverse complement.
ATTGAGTGCTTTTATTGATAATTTTTTCCACACTTTTTTTTTACGTCAAGTTGTTATTTCACAAGTGTTTTAAGTATTATAGCAAAATAGTACGTCCTACTTTGAATAAAACATTTTCAAGCACCTATTTAACCACAAGATCTTCAAATCAATTATTTTTTATTTTAAAAAATTCTTCTTTGTTCTGTATTAATAACGACTATAATTGTATAAATAATTATTTAAAAAAAAAAAAAAAATAAAGCTCCCTTTGACGTAATATCAAGATTCAATTGACCTTCAACACTGTTTTGAAATTGAGGACAGAAAAATAAGCAGTCACATCACGATGGCTTCAGTATGTCAAAAATAATAGTTTTCGATTTTCAATTTCCTAATTGGTAATTTAAAGTTCTCTGAAATTAACCACAAATTTTTTTGTATAGTTAGTGTCTTTCTATATCTATGTCTGATATTATATAACCTATTATTTCTTTAATATTTAGATAGCATTATTTTTTTAAAAATGTTTTTTTTTTATAAAGTATTATTTATAAACATTACAACATCGACTAACTGAAATAAAGACGATAAACCCATCCTGTAAATCAGTTTCAATCTTTAAAGACTATAGATAAAACCATCCTGTAATTCAGTTTCAATCTCTAAAGATGATAAACCCATCCTATAATTCAATTTCAATCTCTAAAGACAATAAACCCATCCTGTAATTTCAGTTTCAATCTCTAAAGACGATAAACCCATCCTGTAATTCAGTTTCAATCTCAAAAGACGATAAACCCATCCTGTAATTCGGTTTTAATCTCTAAGGACGATAAACCCATTCTGAAATTCAATTTCAATCTCTAAAGATGATAAACCCATCCTGTAATTTAGTTTCAATCTCTAAAGACGATAAACACATCCTGTAATTCAGTTTCAATCTCTAAAGACGATAAACCCATTCTGTAATTCGGTTTCAATACCGATTTTAAAAAAGGAAAAAAATCTTTGCCCTATAATTAATCACAGTAGTAAATCTGTATGTATTTGGACAGCTAAATACATTTTGAATTAGATACATTTGTATCTTTTGCACACCTACATGCACACAAGATGGAGATTCATGAACACTTGAAAAAGCTATGAAGTAGAATAATAAATAATAATAATAATAATAATAATATAATAATAATAATAATATAATAATAATAATAATAATAATAATAATAATAATATATATAATAATATATAATAATATATATATATATATATATATATATATATATATATATATATATATATATATATATATATATATATATATATATATATATATATATATATATATATATATATATATATATATACTTTTAAATCAGTTTTTAACAGCGACATGAAAATTAGTGACAGTAACGAGTTAATTTCCCCTCACATTGCTAGGGGTAGATCGTCCCCCTCCCCAACCAACAATCAAAGGTTAGATAGTAACCCCTCCTAACCAATAATTAAGGGGTAAACCGTCATTTCCTTCCTTCCCCCCCCCCCACCTCACACACACACCAACAATTAAAACGTAACAGACTTCTCATTACCTCACTTTGATACCTAGACGTGTGTGCAGGATGCGAAATGAATTAAATAGGAATATTTGCAAACACTTTTTCTCTTAGCCAATTAATGAAAGCAACCTTTTTATAATAACATTAAAAAGATATCAATTAGCGTAATTGGAATCAAAAGTGTAATATATATATATATATTATATATATAATATATATATATATATATATATATATATATATATATATATATATATATATATATATATATATATATATATATATATATATATATTATATATATATATATATATATATGCTCTCAGGAAGGACTACGTTCTGTCTGTGGGACCTTTTCGAGAAAAAGTCCCAGGGTAATAAGGACTTACGTCAGAATACCATTAGCAACAAAGCATGTCACTAATGTACTCGTTTAACGACTGATCATATCGAAGGGAAAAAGCTCATAATATATAGGCCTCGAACCCTATATATATATATATATATATATATATATATATATATATATATATATTATATATATATATATATATATATATATATATATATATATATATATATATATATATATATATGTGTGTATGTGTGTGTGAGTGTGTGCGTGTGTGTGTATGGTTGTTTGAGGGTGTTTGTATGGGTGTTTGTGTTTTTGTTTTCATACTCAACACAAACTTCAAAATATTTTGCTGTAGTTTAGAAATGAAGTTTTCAAAAAAAAAAAAAAAAAATCATTGATTCGCAAGGCTGTTTTTCCTTTCAAATTTTTTTTTTTTTTTTTCGCTTTTTATTTTCTTTCTTTCATTTTTTTGTCTCCGACAAGGAATCAGTTCTAATTTCAATGTAAGTTTCTTATAAATAAAAAAAAAATAACCAAGGACAAAAGAACAATCAATAAAGGACTTACATAAACACACTCACAAACTCAAAGACCTGGAACTATATAATATATATATATATATATATATATATATATATATATATATATATATATATATATATATATATATATATATATATATATATATATATATATATATATATATATATATATATATATATATATATATATATATATATATATATATATATATCTATCTTCAAATTTCCATCAGATTTGGTAAAATTAAATATTAAATTAAAGGCCGACATACCTTGAGATATGGTGCTTGAAAGGTTGCAAATCAAAGAAAGTTGGGAAAATAAATAAAGGGGGTTTGTTCAAGACTTTATCAGTGCCGCACATGTAAGATTGAGCATAGAGGTTAAGTCAGGGATCAGAGAGTAGGACATAGAGAGGATGAGACTGTGAAGAAAGGTTTGTCGTGCGAGTCTTGTCTCACAGAGAGTTCAGAAGAGCAGTGTCGTTTATAATAACAAGAGTAGAGACCGTCTACCGTGGCTCGAACGGTAGGGTGATTGACTCACGTGCTTGAAGGGCTATATATCCTACCTAGAAAAGTTCCTCTCCTCGAATAGGGCAATGCCCGTGAGATGTGAACTTTTCTAAAAGTAAAAGTAAAACAGTTCGACAGGCAGTAAGAGATTAGAGATAGTTAGTCAAAGACAAATAATTAGTCGATAAGACGAAAAACCTTAGACTCCACATTTTCAAGGAGAGCTGAGTGAGGCGTACTCCATACAGGGACGAACAACATCCCTACAGAAAGCAAGCAACTGAGGCTGCGTAAAAGATATTTCGAAGGCGACTCAGAGCACCCAACCTCTTAGAATCTTGTAAAGATAAATCATGACAAAAAGAAACTCCAAGAATTTTTAGGACAGATGAAGGTTTGAGTTCAATGTTTTAGAAGAAGTCATAGTTGTGAGGAAGATTATGTGGAGTAGAAAGATGAAAAACTGATTTTTTGAGGTACTGAAAACAACAATACATTAATTTCTGTTGGGAGGGACGAGACATCTTTCAAAACAAAAAGGTAATGAAGGGTGCAGTACTTAGCAAATGAGTCAATAGAAGAAGAAGTAACAGAGAGAGGGTCATTAATGAAAGTAAAAAAAAAGCTAGAGATAGGACAGATCCCCTAGTGTCATCACTATTAATAGATTTAAAGGATGAACGGTGGCCGCCTACAACAGCTGCTATAGACTGAATAGAAAGGAAATCAAAGAGGTCACAGAGAAAAGGATAGAGAAAAATTTGGAAAAGAAAGCTCAGTGCCAGACTCATTCGAAGTCTTTTGATATGAATAACGTCAAAGAAAAGATTCACCGAAATGTCGAAGAGCATATTATATATATATATATATATATATATATATATATATATATATATATATATATATATATATATATATATATATATATATATATATATATATATATATATATATATATATATATATATATATATAAAAGAGAGAGAGAGAATGTGTGTGTTGTGCGGGCAGTTGAATTATTTCTTTAATTTTTATTTATTAATTAAAAATTTTATTTAAAACCGAGTCCTCACATCAGACACCAAAATCTGTTCCAATGAATTCTGTCTAAACAACACCTAAAGAACATTCATCATAGTCAGTTTCATAATTTATATTTGATAATAATCATTATTTAAG